>VZTL01020423.1:0-15716 GCA_013400535.1 Scopus umbretta | reverse complement strand
GAGATGGTACAATCTGATTATGACAACAATTTTAAACAGCAGCAGCATACAAAATTCATGTACTGCAAGCATAACTTTGAATCTTTTTTTTTGTTTGTTTGTTTGAAATGCATATATATTGCCAATGCCAGTAAATTGGCAAGCTCTGCCTTTCAACAAGGAACTAATTAACAGTAATGATAATGATAATAGTATTTCAGCATCTGTTCTGCATCATATTGTCTTAAGAAACCTGAGGCACAATTCTTTGCAGGTAGAAATCAGGAAGTGTCACAAAAATGTTTTATATTCACTATTCCTCATGTTTGCATATGGTGTCTCTGGATAATCTAGCAAATAAAAATTCAGAGATTTATATTCCTTTCTCATGGATAAAATTAATTTTTGAAGAATGCCTGTGGTGTGACAGTGTGAGAAACCATGTGCCATTTCTGTTTCTTCAGTTCTCCCATAAGGACATTCGTCTTGGTCTTCCAATTTTTTTTTCCTCAGCTAGTAAGTGCTGTCTTTGCAAGTATATGTCTCAGGGCACATATATATTACACAGTATAATCCTTCCTGGCAGTGGGAAGGACTCTACAGCTTGATCTAACATATAAATTCTAAGTTCTCTGATCCTCAAAAGGGGTAAATGAAATGGCATCCTGAGAAAAAAAAGGACACTATAAGAAGACAATAAAGATAATATGTTATCTTGGATAAAATAAGAATTATGCTATTTAAGAGACTGTCCTCAATAGCCTTCTTTTAGGGTCTTGCTGTTTCAGGAACCTTAAATGATTACAAAAATCCTCTTCCATTACAGCTGTTGATTGATGTTCAGCAGTGTACTCTAAATTAATATGTGCAGAGACCTGATTCCTTTTACAGTTTTCTACTTATGTGATTTAGTATTCAGATAAGTTATATAGGTTTTTTTCTCTTTTTTGTTCATCACATATCCTTTCTGTCTCTCCACTTATCCTTTGAACTACCTGTTCACTCATTATTCTCTCATAGAGGAATACTTAACAACTGCCCTTGTCTATATTCTCTGCACATTTGTTTTACTGTTTTGAGGCATAACATGGTATGGCTAATGTGTTGGTACCTTGCTGACCATCTTTTAATATCTTACCATCCCTTGTTCATTCAAGCATATATGTCCAACACCTCACCCTAAAAATCTCACCAAAGAAAATAGGTGGGAAAAGGTGGGATTTCTTTCCAAAATATAGCCATTCAGTGAAAGGTTTGTGATTTGTTCTTGAAAGAACTGATTATATTGTTCAGTCACTGCTTTTCCTTTTCTTTCTCTTGTTTCACTTTTTGCTTTCTTTTGTCTTTGTTGTCTTACTTATGTCAAGCACAGTCACAAATATTACTCTTGCATGCTTATATAAGCTTTCAAATCAAAAATACTTCAACTGTTCTAGAGTATAAACCAGTACTGCACAGTTGTGAAACTGTCTATTGGAGAAAAATAATTTGAGAAACAAAATTTGTACAACCATACAATCATTGAGGTTAGATGGGATCTCTGAAGATCATCTAGATTATATACCATTTGATATTACTTTGACTTTGAGAAGTAAATGTTATTTCTTGTAAGGTATGAAAATAAATCTGTCCCAAAGGGTAGCTATTTTATGTTTATAGCTATTGAATGTTTATAGTGAGCCAGTAGTAGACAGACTAAATCTAAATAGGCACCGAAGCAGTTAGACTGTTACAAATTCAGTATCAGCCAGTGAGAGGAAGATAGGCTCACAATACATATTTTACCCTTAGATGCACTGTAGAAAAAAATAGTGAGGGTTATTTTAACTTTGTTTTGATGGAAAGACTGAAAGAAATAATGGTTTATAGAAAATAGTTTATCAGCTTATTTGCTGCCTTTATGAGAAGAAAAAAAAAGGTTTTTAATATTTGGGATATATCTATCTAGCAGAGTCTTAGCTGCATGTTTTCAGGGAAATATGGCTTTGCTAGAATATGCTGTTTCATTAAAATGTACTAGCTAGATGCGTATTTATTTTGAAAAGGGAGTGTGAGAAAGGTAGGTAGTAGCCTGGTTTTTGGTGGAAGATTTCCATAGTCAAGTCCTTACTATGTTTGATCCAAAATCCAAATCATGGCATGAAAAATTCATGCTAAATAGGGACTTAAACCTTGTGTGTTCTTTTTGCCTTAATTGCACATGTAGTCTGATGGGTGGAGGTGAAATTTTAATTTTTCAAAAATTTTTTTTTTTTTAAATGTGTAGACATATGGTCTATTCGGAGTCAAGTGATACTGATGTCAATTGTTTCAACTGTTGAGCGAGAGATGCTGAGAAATTTAGGAAGCTAAAGGAATATGCCCTCTTTCATGGAAAGAGTGTCATGCTCTCTCTTTTGAAGCTTGGAAAAGATGGTGCAGGTTTTGGGTTCAATGGAAAATGGTGACAGTGTTGTCACCCTACAGCTTACAGTAGCCTCAGAAAAAAAGAAACTTGGAAAAAGGTGGGATTTGAGTTGTTCCCTGGTTTTCCTTGTTTCTTGATAACTAGCTGAAGGCAGCTCTGTGCTTAATATAACAACTGTAGCAACTCCTTGGCCACTGTTCAAAATATTTTTACATGCTGTACAAAAAGACTAAGTAACTAACACAGGGCTCTGGATTCTGCTGCAGTGCCTATGTAACTTTTAGGATCTTAGATTTTTTATTTTTTTTTCTTTTTCCATAAAGACCAAGTGTTAGTGTAACTGCCCCTGCTGAAGTCAACTGCAATTTTCCTACCAGCTTCAGGAAACTTCACGTCTCTGAAAATTCCTTTCCTATGATGTTACTGTTGATGTTATATTGAGAATCTTTTGAAGGTGAATATATTAGTCCAAATATGCCTTCAGTCTTGTGTTGTCAAATGATGTGAAGAGAAAGGGAGAATTTGTCAATGTATATTAACTGACTTTCACATATATAAATCAAAACATTTTACCTTCTTCTGCATGTGTTTTGAAAAATTCATTAGTGCTACTGCTGATCCCAAGATTGCTGTCAAATTGTAGCAGCCTCAGTGCATACTCAGATGCAGATATTAGTGATCAGGAGAGGATTTGTGTGTCTGAAAACTAGGTCAGCTACCTCACATTATGCAAAACTTTCCAGGTATTTTATAGAGCAACTAACCGACAGAGGATGAGCTTCAGTGAACTGAAGTTCCTTATGTATATAAGCAAAGCAATTCATCCTGGTACTTTTAAATAGCAACAGCAAATGAAATCAGCTTTATAACCAGAGTCTCTGCAAAAGCAAAGAACAGTGTGTTGTTTTCACTGTAACCAAATAGAATAACCATGTAGGTACCCACAGACCCTGTTACACTGGGGAGATTACAGTCCATGCAAGAGCACGCCATGTTAGAACAGCACAGTTGATAGATGCTCTTAGGTAAGCCCTGGAACTGATCGCAGATGAAACAGATAGAATGGATGGCCTCCACCAGGATCACCTAGATAACACACAAAATATTATTTAGATGACTGCATGTACATGTCTTCAAGCTCTTAAGCATGCAATTGATATATGTACATTTCAAACAGTTAAGCTGTAATCTGTCTTTTCTGAATAGTGCTGAATGTAGCACTGTTCTCGTGTTCAGGAGTGTCTAAATTGCTCAATATCTACCCCAGTAAGGGCACCTATTCAAATAGATGTCATCTGTATTTAGCTTCTAGTCTCCCACTTAAGCTCTTCTTAACTACACCACCCAATATACTCTTCTGAAATGGTACTGCTGGCAGTCTCTTGAATTATCTTGAAGATAGCCTCCAAATTGTCTGTATAAGTGAATGAGCTTGGCTATATTCTTTAAAAAAACCCCAAAACCTAGAACTTGCAGGAAAGGAAAAACTACTCCCTCTCAGTTTATTGTGTCATATTACAACAGAATAAAACCTTTCAGGATACATCCCCTGTTACTCCCATCTGTAACACTGGCTGCTTTTAGACCATGCTTATATCACTGCAGAAGTAACCAAAGTCAGTGATGCTTTACGTCTTCTTTTGTTGCTTGCTACTCTGTCTATGTCTCTGCTTGATTGTTTCCCACTCTTTCCATCCTAAGAAATATTTTTGGCCTTCATCTGAAATGTCCGACATTGCAAAGGGAGTTTCAAAGCAAGAAATGTACATTTGCCAAGCATAAATTATTGAAACTTACAGCTTGATTAGGTGCCAGTATTGGGGGCATGGAATATTAATCTCTACAGTTTACTACTTGCCTGTTGCGTAATGGATTTCATTCACACCAGTCTGCTCCGGATGGGAAGGTTAGAATTGTAGAATCATAGAATAGTTTAGGTTGGAAAAGACCTTTAAGATCATGAAGTCCAACTGTTAACCTTGCATTGCCAAGTCCACCACTAAACCATGTCCCTAAGCACCACGTCTACACATACTTTAAATACCACTTCCCTGGGCAGCCTGTTCCAGTGCTTGACAACCCTTTCAGTGAAGAAATTTTTCCTAATATCCCATCTAAACCTCCCCTGGCACAACTTGAGGCCATTTCTTCTTGTCCTTTTCTTGGGAGAACAGACCCACACCCACCTCGCTACAACCTCCTTTCAGGTAGTTACAGAGAGCAATAAGGTCTCTCCTGAATCTCCTTTTCTCCAGGCTAAACAACCCCAATTTCCTCAGCCGCTTCTCACAGGACTTGTGCTCCAGACCCTTCACTGACTTTGTTGCCCTTCTCTGGACATGCTCCAGCACCTCAATGTCTTTCTTGTAGTGAGGGGCCCAAAACTGAACACAGTATTTCAGGTGCAGCCTCACCAGTGCTGAGTACAGGGGGATGTTCACNCTGTAGTTCTCTGGATCCTCCTTCCAGCCCCTCTTGTAGATGGGCATCACATCTGCTAACTTCCAATCAACTGGAACCTCCCTGGTTAGCTGGGACTGATGGTAAATGATGGAAAGTGGCTTGGCGAGCACTTCTGCCAGCTCCCTCAGTACACTTGGCTGGATCCCATCAAGCCCCATAGACTTGTGTACGACTAAGTGGTGTAGCAGGTCGCTAACTATTTCCCCTTGGGTTATGGGGGCTTCATTCTGTTCGCTGTTCCTGTCTTCAAGCTCAGGGGGCTGGGTATTCGGAGAACTGGTCTTACTATTAAAGGCTGAGACAAAGAAGGCATTAAGTAACTCAGACTTTTCCTCATCCTTTGTCACTATGTTTCCCTCCACTGCCAATAAAGGATGGAGATTCTCCTTAGCCCTCCTTTTGCTGCTAATGTATTTATAGAAACATTTTTATTGTCTTTTATGGCAGTAGCCAGGTTAAGTTCTACCTGGGCTTTGGCCCTTCTAATTTTCTCCCTACATAACCTCCCAACATCCTTGTAGTCTTCCTGAGTTGCCTGCCCCTTCTTCCAAAGGTCATAAATGCTCCTTTTTTTCCCCGAGTTCCAACCAAAGCTTGCTTTCTCTCATTAGTTCTCATTGCAGTAAATGCAATTCTCCCAAGCTTTTCAGTGATTGTAGAACCAGTGTAAGCCTATTCACTATCCTTAAATTTTACTTCTCCACTGTCATAAGTTTGGTTTATAAGTGAACTAACAAAGGATAACAGATGCTCTAGCCCATGTGCAAAAAAAAAAAAAACAAAAAACAATTGCAGATTATTATGTGTAACCCCATTGGTCACTGCTGTAAGGAACTTTCCAGAATTCTTTAAATAAAGTGTGTATATATAGTGAATATCATTCATTTTGATCAAACATGATAAGCCACTGTTCTGACACTGAGAAGTTAAGATCAGAAGCTTACGATTTGGAATTGTGTATGGGTGTTGGGAATACTGTGTGAACAAAGAGGTTCCCATATGGGCTATGAAGGACTCAGTGAAGTATAGTAGGATGCAAAGCAGCCAACACATGGAGCAATTGAAAGTTTTCATTCCCGCATCTAGATAGAGCTAACCAAAAAGAAAAAAGAAGGAAAAAGTCCATGCTATTCCTTATTCATAGGTGAAGGAAAACCTCTCCCTGTAGTCAGGCTATCTGCCACAAACTTTCTTTCAGAAAGCCGAAGAGGATTTATTACTTTATTTTTGAAGAAAGAAATGTGCTAATTTTGCAGCTGTCCTGATTGGAAGGAAAAAAGAAATCTAATGATTAATGGCAGGCTTGGCTTAATTTTATTTTTCTGGCTAAAATTGTGATTGCTGCCATTTTTCTGTCTTACATACTTCACAAAAATCAACATATCAAATGGGAAACTAAACCCTTAGAGTAGGAGTTACTGCATAGATAAATATCCACCAGGATGCAGAATCTCTCTTTAATTCAGCTATGCTGATTTCTTTCCAATGTAATGGGACAGGTTCAGCTTGGTAGATGAGCAATGGTGTTTTAATTAAAATAAATACAAATTGAATAGATTTGTATAGAAGCTAGTCTTGGAGCTACTCAACCCTGCCAAGGTTGTAGCAGTTTGGGATGCACTCAGAAGCATAATTATAGGCTCTAGGAAGTTTTGAAGTGAAAAACATAAGATGATCTAAAAAGTCCAGGCACTTCCATGGCCAAGCTGCCACTGTTTGGGAGTTTACACAGTCACAGGGTTTTTTGGGGGGGAGAAGACAGGCTGCCCAAAGTCCACTTAAGTATGTGCTTTTTTAAAGTTATTTACCTGCTATCCTTTATTCAGAGTCTCACATAAATTGTAAAGTTAAAGAAGAAGAATATCTATGAGAAACTGACAGCAAGAGAGGTGGGACAACAGACTAGTCACAAAAGGTGATGGAGTTTATTGTTGCTAAAGTTTAAGAGTAGGCTGAATAAAGCATCAGTAATAGGGATACAGTTATGCTCCAGAGAATGCATCGACTAGGAAAAAACTACTGGTATTTTCTTACTCTGCAGCTGTCTAATCTTATGGTCTTTCCTTGAATTTTCCTGTCTGTGACATCAACTCGTTTGTCACTGCTACTTTTACTTCTTCTTGTCATTATTTGTGAAGTTTCTTTCAGAATCAGTCTTGAATTTTGCATTGGTTTTAACCCTTTCCTTTGTTCCTTTCCTCACATCATTCTGTTCTCCAGATGGCATGCAATTAGCTTTGATACATAACTAAATTATGCTAATATTAATTTTTTCTATATCATCTGAAGTAGCAAATGTTGCCATCCTCAGTGACATTTATGTACTTGCTGAGCTTCCATGACACTTTTATATGACATTGCACTTCAAAAGCTTCAATCATTTCCTCATCTTCTTCCATCTGGATACATTTTACTGACCTAATTTGATATAGAGTGATATAATCCTTCAGTCCCAAATGCTTCTTTATCATATAAACATAAAACAGACTTTTGCAGTTGTTTTCCAGATGATATTCCTGCCCTTAAACCCTAAAAAATTAAGTAGCAGGATCAACTGTGTCTCCTTGTTGTTATAATTAAGTTGGAAAACAGCTATTTTTAAAAGTGGTTGGGTTTGTAGTTTCTTTACTTTGGTATTTATTTCAAAATTAAGTGTCAGTATTACTTCTTGAAACTAACTCACTTTTCCAAGTAAAACAAGCAAGTAAAATAAGTAGATCTCCTTGATTTTTTTTTTTTTGCAACTCAATAATGAAGCTATAATTAAGCATTACTATTCATAACATTATTTTTGATCAGTAAGAAGAGGAGAAAGGGTATAGTATGCATAGTATTAGAGAATGTGTCCATTTAGAGACAAAACTATTGTGTGTGACATGCTTTACCTAGTCTTATATTTGTAGGTGTATATGTAGGTGTATAATATGTCTTGTATTAATTTTGCTTTATTATGTTGCATTGTTATAACTGTAATAATTGCCTGTAAAAGTGAGATTGAGTGCTTTGAACCAAATACTTAGATCCAAATTCTTCTGACCATTAAATAGGTTATGAGTCTGAGTCTGGATACAAAGCAAATACTTGTCCTATATACACCAATCAATGTATCCTATATACTGCACACTTAATTGGCCTGCCTGAAAAAACAAAAACAAAAACAAAAAAAACCCAAAAAAACCCAACAAAACTATTTGCATTCTCCATTTAAGTAGCTCCAATGACACATCAGAAACAAGCCTCTGCTCATTACTTCAGGTAAGACCTTTGAACTTTAATCAGAGCTCTCTTCCATATAACATTGCTGTAGCTGTTGTTCATGAATCATAGCTAGTTCTGATCCAGAGAATCAGTGTCATACAGCAGGAGAACAAGAAATGAAGGTATGGCAATAGTTTTCAGAGCAGCAATCTAATAGCGCCATGGTTACATTTAAGGAGCTTAGATACTCTTTTCAGAAGCTGATAAAGGTTGGAAAAAACCCAGGCTGATGGTGATTTTTAGCAAGCTCTTATTTTTTGAAGGCTACTTCACTTTGATACCTTCCAATAACTTGTTATGAAAAAGTGAACTAGTGAGAGGAAGAAATCTAATGAAATTTGATGTGCTAGGACAAATTGTTTGTTTGGCTTTTTCCTTTCTCCTTGTTTTCTTTGCAAGTATTTATCTCACTTTTTTCAGAGCAAAAAGTTTTCTAAGCTTAGCAAGCATTTGGTCTGCTGTTACAACTGAAAAGAAATACTTCTTCTTCTTCCCCCTCCTCCCTCTAGTTTTGGAAATCGTAAGGAAAAATCCTGACTTGGACATAAGCATACCTTGTGGTATAATCACTATGGGATGGACTAAAATGCAGAGCAAGTGCTGGTGTTTGAAGCTGGGGTTTGGCCAGAATTTTTGCTAACTCCTTCCAGTAGAAATGCTGCGATATCTTCAATGCTAGCATATGAAATTGGTAGTTTTCATATGTGTAGTGAAACCCACTGCTGCAGATTGTACTGGGGAAATACAAGAGGTGGATGGTCAGAGACTGAACAGAATCATATTTGGATCCAGAATAATCTTTTGTGCTACAGAACTTACTCTTCATTGTTCTGATTTTGGCTGGGATAGAGTTAATTTTCTTCCTACTAGCTGGCATAGTGCTGTGTTTTGCATTTAGTACCAGCTGATAACACTGATGTTTTAGTTGTTGCTAGGGTAGTGCTTACATGAGTCAAGAACTTTTTCAGCTTCCCATGCTCTGCAAGGTGCACAAGAAACTGGGAGGGGGCGCAGCCAAGATAGTTGATCAAAATTAACCAAAGGGCTATTCCATACCATAAGATGTCATGCTCAGTATAGAAACTGGGGGGAGTTGGCCGGGGGGCAGCGATTGCTGCTTGGGGACGGGCTGGGTGTCGGCCAGTGGGTTGTGAGTGGTTGCACCACTTTTTTTTTTTCCTCCCTGGGTTTTGTTTCTCTCTCTCTCTCATTGTTCTGCTTTTCATTACAATTGTTAGTATTATTGTTATTATTTTATTTCAATTATTAAACTATTCTTATCTCAACCCACAAGTTTTCTTACTTTTGCCCTTCCAATCCTCTCCCCCATCCCACCGGGGAGAGAGTGTGTGTAAGCAGCTGTGTGGTGCTTGGTTGCTGACAGGTTACCACAACATTCATGTCTGCCATGTGATGACAGTTAGAATCTTGACATTTTCCTCATAGTGATGTTATCTGTAGAGGGATTGACCTTGTAATTATATAGTCCTCAGCAGCCTGCTTACAAAGTTGAGAAGTGTTGCCCTAAGGACAAGAGAGCAGGCCCTGGCTAGTACTGACAGAAAGCAGAGGTGAAGAGGAAAAAGGCAGATCCAAAATATAGATCTGAGAGGAGATCTGGGCTCGCTGGTTTTGTGGCAAGGGTGAGGAAGACAGCTGCTGTTTCTGGGAGGTATTCCATGGAACTATGACTAGTCCTTCTTAGTAGTATCAATTATTTCTTTCCACAGCTCTGGTGTGGGAAAAGCCTTTAAGAAAGCCAAGCAGTTCTTCAGTCCACTTTCTTGGTCCTCTTTCTCAGCAGTCTTGGCTCATTATTTGCCAGTGGTTCTAGGAAATGCCATTTTAAGTTCTCATGTCAATGACGATTAAAAAAGAGACAAGCAAACAAACAAACAAATCCCCATTACCAGCCAAGGTATTGGTATTGAATCACTTGAAAAAGTGAAAGGGACTTTGATATGTAGGAGTGACAGCCAGTCTCTTACTTTCTTTTACTATTGCTGTATATTGGCTAATATTGTAACATTGCAAAATCAGTACCTGAAGTTACATGCAAGGTATAGAAAAATTAATATAAACATAATGATCTGAGGTAACTGAAATATAATTATAAGAAAAGTTATTAGCTGTGTGATTTTAACTGTAGGGGGAAAAAAAAAAAAAAGGTTATAATTCATGAAAAAGCCTTGAAAGTGGCACAATGTTCCTCATGGTGAAAGTAGGGCATTCCTTATGCATACCAAGAAACAGATAATGTGTTTTAAATCCAAAGCTTAGGTAGCTGGTAGACAATGTGCTTGTATAGCTATACTCTTTGATTCAATTGGTCCCAAATCACAGCCAAAGACTGTGAACGTCTGGAGCCAAATTTTTCCTCAAATGACATTACACATTGAAATACAAGGGTAGTGACCCCCAACTTCACAAATGTGTAACTCTGTGTGTGTGTTTCTGTGTATACAAAACAATTGTTCTATTCTTTTTTAGGGGCCCTCTGTAAATTTTGAACAGTAACAGACTGAATATTGTACTGGCAAGTCTCCAGATGCCTGAGGGCTGTGACAATTTGCATGTACATTTACATTCTTTTACATTGCTTGTACAACTATTTCAATTCTTTGTTGAATGCAAATGAAACTTTTACCGTTAATGCATTAAGAGATTTCACCATGTAACAGTGGATGGAAAAAAAGAGAAGAAAATACTTTAACATACCTGGAAGTACATTTATTATCTTTGAAGGCTATCCTGTATGTTTTTGCTCTCTCTTGTGCTTTTGCAGCAGAAAAGAAAAAAAAGAAAAAAAAAGGGGAAAAAAAAAAAACTAACCCAAAAATGTATAGAATTATATGCTAGAAAAAAAGCTAGAGGTGATGTTGATGATGATTTACATCTTCCATTTTTTTCCTCAATGTAGTTGTTTTGTTTTGTTTTTAATTTGTCTATAGTATCTCGTTTCATCTCTCTGTTGAGTAGAGCTGTTTTCCTCACCTCTTCCAAGGACTTCCTTACTCCTTATTCTTTTTTGGTTTTCTTAATACCTTACCCTTTTTGTGTTTCTGTTCTGGATTCTCCTCAAAGACATTCTATTAGGGCTGTTCTGGAATTTCCTTGCAATAATGGGATTTTTTAAAGACACATTTCTAATTAATAGAAATTAAAACCATTTGTGGGAAGTCATTCATTTCAGTGGAGTTTGTGTCTTGAAGAAAACCCTTAAATATGTTGAGTAATCCATTCAAAATTAAAGGAATCTGGATTACAATGATGTGTTGTGACTAATAAGATACTGAATAGATGTGAACAGTCTCCACAAAAGGATGTACTGCTTATGTTGAGAGATTTCCAAAGAAGTACCAGCCTCAGCTTTGCTGCAATTGTAACTAGTAGCCTTTCAGTAAAATAAGGCTTTTCAATAGAATCAGTTAGGCAAGTTTTGAGCTTTTAGTAAACTTATAATGCACATATGCCCCCCCCGTTTTTATTAATTGAAGTACAAGAGAGTATAAAGTAAAGGGGGAAAATGGAGAAATTTATAAAAGAAGAAAAGGCAGGAAATTAATTGGGAAGAAGAGGCAAGAATGGTGAACATGTGGAACCAGAGAAGTGCCACTGTATGTAATAACTAGCATAAAGAAAGTCAGTCTAGAGACCAGCTGCACAGTAAAGATGGCCATATTGTTTTACTTTGGAATTTTCAATGATACATTTCAAAGTAGCATGCTCTAGAGTTACAGTTATTTGATCAATGCCAAAAATGCTTATAATCCTAATTTTAAAATTTCATTTAAAAGAAAAAAAAATTTTTCCCCCCAGTATATCTAAATCCAAGTTTTTCAGAACTTTTCAAATAGGACAGATTGTTAATGTTTTACTTGTCATACCATTCTCAAAGATAAAGCAATACTGAAGTATTAGAATTCTCTATTTTTCTGTGGCTGTTGCAGAAATGTTTCATATATAGGGTATATTAGATCAGGTTGAGACCTTTTCCCAAACTAGGGCTGCTGATCATGTAAGCAAAGGACCCTAAACCATCTGTGACATCAGATGAAGTCTGAAGGCCCTACAAGTCTTTCTTATAGCCTTGATTACAAATACCTCCTAACAGCAATAATAGCCAATGAATTTTTGACAGTAAATTCATATTTTTATAAAGAGTTTGGAGATGGATATCATGTGTGTGATGGGAATTGTATGTACACAGAGAAAAAATATTTTAATTTTGTAAGATCTGTGTTAGAAAGGTAAAATTCTTTAAGGAAGTTTGCATCTTGCTAAATTGTTTTTAAGCCAAACTTCAGTTGGGCCACAGTTGGTAACAGAAATTGCTGATTTGGGATAAAAATCAAACATTGCTGCAAACAAAGTTCAAGTTATTTTTTTTAATAATAATGTCAATTTTCCTTCTCTCACCTCATATATCTAATTATGGGGGACAGAGAAGTAAGTCCACTTTTCGTGTAAGGTTATTAACTTGACAGTGTCCCTTTAAGTTGTGAGGATGTGCAGAGTAGTTAGGAATGTGAGATACTGTAGGGTACCATACGTGTGATGTGATGTTGCTAGGCAACTCCCTTATTGTTTTAAACAAAGCACATAGAGCTGGCAACAGCTGTCACAGCTCTTGGCTCTTGACAGTAACACAGACCTCAAAAGAACCTAGAACAAAGATCTTCCAAAATGAGCTGTAACTTATAATGCAATCCCATAGTGCTAGCAAATGTAAGAACCTATTTGTTAAGTTAGCAGATACAGTAATCTGTTAGAATTCTGTTACAAAATATTTTTGTGACAACTATGCCATTTGTTTAAATAAATCAAAAAAATGGGTAAATACATGTACATCAGTTTGGCTTTTTGAAAGAACGCCTTTCATAGCTGTCAATGGTAGCAAATCTGTTTGCATGTATTAGATAAGCATCATATGTCTGCATCAAGAAAGGAAAAATGTTGCATAGAGAATAGCCATGTGCATGTGTTTGCAGATTTATTGCTTTGCTCTGCTGTTGCTGGGTGTATTTAGACATCTCAGAAACAGAGGTGAACTCTTCTTTGTCAGTATTACAGTCCACCATAAAAATAGGTCTAGGTGTAGCATGCTAACACCTATCAAGATGGCAAAACTTTTAAACAGGAACCAGCTCTCAAAGCTTCAAAAGAAAGCCCAGATCTGTACTGAAATAACCCAAGACTTGACAAAATTTTTCACACTAAGAGATAAGTAGGTCTGTAAACAGCCTAGTAGTCTGGAAATATACCTGGAATGTGAAAAATTCAGAGTACCTCCGTACCAGTTTTTCCCCTGTCTCCTGACTGTCTGAATGCAAACCAGTATACATCCAGCAGCCTGGCACTGCTGTGCTTCTACTACTATTCGTGTCTCTTCATGCAGCATACCATTTCAGAGGCAGCATCATACGAGCTTGTCTGCCTGGCTGTTGCATTATTCATGCCCCACCAGAATGCAGGTGAAGTCAGCATCTCAGTGTCTGAGTATTGTTCTCCTCGTTGCTGTGTGAATGCTCTAACTGCTGGCAGGTGCCTTGCTGTATCCCTGGTTGTAATTGTTCAGTTTTATCCATTCTGGTCAATAAGAGGCAGACTTGACTGTCTAGCTAGTTAAAGCTGTCACAGGAAACTTCTGAGCTCTTGAGTCACTCTCCATGGTGAAATGAATGTTTAAATGTACAGAATAGCTGATTTCCAACATTCTGCTCACCTTACAAATGACAGACTAGCATAGATTAGGCTTGACTGCTAGACACTAGGGTGTATGTTTTTCTACTTTGTTAGGTCTTGTTCTTTCTGTCTGTCTAGTTTAGTTTTTTAATTCTACCTTGTAGGGCGAACCTTTTCCAACATAAGTTTTGTCAAACCTAATCCTTGTCTTTTTTCATGTTCTAAAATGCTTCAACAGCAGTACTGGTCCAGACAAGGAGTCTATGTAGCATGATATCCTGACTTCTAAAGTGTGCATAGACTGATGCCTGGAGAGGAATAAAAACAGTGTAAGGGGATATGGTACTTCCTCAAGGTATTCTCTTGCTCTCTGAGTGTATCTGGGCTCACAGGATTTCCTGAGCTTTGTAGCATTTAGATATTTATGTATTTAGTATTGATATCGTTCTCTATTTAATAATGTTTAATAGTTCACCTTGCATACTCTTCCTCTGAACCCACAAAACTTTCTGCATCCACAGTGTCTTCTGACAAGGAGTTACACAATTCAGTATAGCACTGTACATTGAATCACAACCTCTGGTTTGTTTCAAGCCTGTATCTCTTAAAGTTGATCGTTTCCAGTGCTTGTGTACACAGAGGTAGTGAATAGTCTAGTCAACTCTGCCATCTTTATGCAATTTATGATTTTTTTAGGCCTCTAACTCCTCTTTTTTAGAGTTGAACGATCCTAGGCTACTCAGTTGTTCTTATAGAAAGTCTTCCTTACCTTTGCTTGACTTTTTGCATTTCTTTTGTGTTCTTTCTGGGAATAGGAGAGAAGAGTATTCAAGGGGTACAAGAAGCATATTGGGTTTTTTTTTACTGTGGTGTAATGTTTTTGTTTCTGTTTCTTTCCTAGTAATTCCTAGCATATGAGTGGCTTTTTTGACTACTGCCTAACACTGATCTGCTGTTGATTTTGACAAATCATTATTTTCCCTCAGCTAGCCATTTCATTAAAGAAATAATGTTCAGTTCTTCCCCACACTATAGATTTATCACATTTTCAGGAAATTTTTCTAACAACCTATGTAACTGTTGATCGGTGGTTGTTGTTTTCTGTATTTTCATAACCAGTGAATTTATTTTTTTTTTAAATTAAGTATTGATTGAGGGAAAAGAAGAAGTCCAAATGTCTTTATCTGTCAACTGTTATCTGTGAAGCAGGGTTTTCCCTTAGTGGGATCAAATGGAGGGCAGCAATTCAACCTGCAGTCTCTGTGGGAATATTACACAATATTTGAACATCTGCTTTGAGAACCTACTTGAAAAATAATCGTGCACAACATAAGAGGAACATCTGTGCTGTGTGCTGGAGACCAGCGGTAATACTGCTGGCACAAGCGAAAATAGCAAAAAGCTCACATAGGTTACATGGAGGCCTTCTATTGAATAATGCATGTCATTTTGCATTTTTGTAGTTGCACCATATTTTTGTTGATAACAGCAGTGTACTAGGTATGAAATTATGGACAGGCAAATAATCACTATAACCTGATAGCTGATGGAAATTTAAGTGCCCTGAAAATTATGGAGAAAATAGCCATACATAATAATATTGTCTCCATTGTTTGTCTGGAACTAATACTTTGTGTTTGCATTTTGTTTCTACAGAAAGACAATTAAGCAAATAGAAAAAAAAATGGTAAAAATACTGCAATTCTTATGTAATGAAAAGCTGGCTATTACCAGATGCTCTCTCGATAGAAAATGGAGCCTGTTTATCAGGCCTGTTCAGAGTTTTGCTCCTGCACTTGGTTTTGGGCCCATAGCATGGACAGAAGTGTGGTGAGTCCTGGAATAATATTGGGGTCTGTCTAATTACTCCTCTAAATTTTACATCTAGTTTAACACTGGTTTAAGATAGCTTCAGGAAAGAAAA
>VZTL01020421.1:12100-26409 GCA_013400535.1 Scopus umbretta | reverse complement strand
AGGGAAGTGATCGTGCCCCTGTACTTGGCACTGGTGAGGCCGTACCTCGAATGCTGTGTTCGGTTTTGGACCCCTCACTACAAGAAGGACATCGAGGTGCTGGAGCATGTCCAGAGAAGGGCAATGAAGTTGGTGAAGTTGCATATGGAGTTGCATATTTGAAGTTGCATATTATCGCTCTCTACAACTTCCTGAAAGGAGGGTGTAGTGAGGAGGGGGTTGGCCTCTTTGCCCAAGTAACCTGTGATAGGATGAGGGGTAATGGCCTCACGTTGTGACAGGGGAGGTTTAGATTAGATACTAGGAAAAATTTCTTTACTGAAAGAGTGGTGAGGCATTGGACCAGGCTGCCCAGGGAGGTGGTGGAGTCCCCATCCCTGGAGGCGTTCAAAAACCGTGTAGATGTGGCACTTTGGGACATGGTTTAGTAGTCATGGTTGTGTTGGGTTGACGGTTGGACTAGATGATCTGAGAGGTCTCTTCCAACCTTAATAATTCTATGATTCTATGATTGTAAGACAGGAAAGGTGACAATACATAACTTAGCTTTTGTTCCCCTACAGCAGCTTACCTTGAAAGTAGGTCTCTGCTGTAAAAGATAAATGTGTTTGTGTGCAAAACACAAACCAGAGAAAATTAAGCCATCAGAAAAATAATTGGTTAATTAATATAAATACAAACATCTCTTGAAAAAAAGCAGGAGGAATCTCTTTTTGCAGAGGAGACTATCCTTCCATTTGTGACAAAGATTGAACTCAAGAAGTTGCAGGCAAAGCTGAGTAGGTTTTTTTCCATGCAATTCACAAGAAGATTCTCTATCCATCCTGTCCTTGAACTGTATTTCTTACTGAAAAGGCAAAAAACAACACTCCTTCTCCCAGCTACTCTGAGAGGTTCTAGAAATTACAGGATATCCCAGATGTATTTAATCTCCTTCTATCACAAACAGCTTCAGATTCAGGTGTAGGGTTTTTTTTTTACCTTTACAATATTAACTTCGACACATCAGAGCAGAAACACTTGGTTCCTTTGTTTTCCTTGGGAGCCCTTCTTGACATGTTTACTCCAGGTCAGGAAGTATACTTTACACGTAAGGAGTCCTACTGATTTTAACAGGTGTCATCATGCAGTAAAATTTTTGAGCATTTTATGTAAGGGTAACTTCCTGTCCTTTGGAATCAACACAAAACCTCGTAACGCTCAGTCTTCTGAATACTAATTAGTGAGGAAAAAGTGGCTGGCTATTGACAAGCAATAGCAAAATCACCCACTCCCACTATATAAAGATTTATGAAAATGCAGAATCACTGGCATTTTAAGGTGTAGCTGTTATATGCCATGAAACCACCTCCCTCACTGTCCCCCTCTGCTAGCTGTATCTGGGGATAACTGGTTGATAATACATACTCATATGTAAATACTCTTTATAAACTGTATTGAAACTTACTGAACATTCAAGCATTTGAAACACATGTACACAAAACCAACTTAATTTTGACAGCCTATTAAAACTTGTCTGATCAGAAAAAAAATTTAGGAAGGAGCAAATATTTATGTATTTATTAAATATTTATTTATCAAGTGTTGTAATTACAATTTCAAATTACAATTCATATTCAGGATGTCACTCATAACTTTGAGTTGTATGATTCCAATTCTTATATGGAAAACTAAAAAGAAAAGAATAAAAACCCTCATTTATTTGTGGAAGAGGGCCCTGAGAGAATATCATCAGTAAAAGAAACAGAACATGTTGTTTCCTCAGGAAAAACACAAAACCTGTCAACACTTCTTACTCTGTGAATGCACTGTTCCTCTCCCTCTGTGATCCACGCCAGATGGGGGAATATTGAAAAATATAAAAGTTATCTAGGAGAACCTGCACAGTTAAAAAAACAAAACAAGACAAAACAACCAAAACCATAGGTGTGCTCTACTTTGCTAACAGTGTACTTATAATCACAAATCAATCAACAGACTACTTCAGGAAAGTCATTAACCACTCTAGGCAAGGCCTGTGATGGACGCTTCCCAGAATTCATGGGAGTGGTGGATTTGGTACAAAGATCTCTGAAAAGGAAACAGGGATAAATACACATCATACTACACTGAAAAGCATAAAAGGAGAAACGATCCCTTTCAATCCCAATATAAGACTGGGAGGAAACAAGGCCTGTTGAGGATGTTCTACTAGAGAAAGTGGAACATGAATGCAGAGCAAGCAAGCAGCAACCGTTAGATCCAAGGGCCTAGCAAGCAGCTTGAAGTCCATGGCTGAAAGGAAACCCCTCACAGAGCTGGTGAGGTAGACAGGCAATCATAAGCTGGTGCAACACAAACTAGTTTGGACATGTCCGGCCTTACCATACAGCATACAAGTGCTCAGGTGCAAAGGTGACTTTCACTAACCTACACATAAAGATGTGAAAAGTGGGCAGTATCTCAGTAGATCTTTAGGGACAGGGGCCTGTGTACACCTGCTAGTGATGAAAACAAACTTAGGCATGCTGTAACCAGTACCCATTTAAGAAGATGAAACTCATACATGCCTGTAACTATTTCAATTTAGCCTTCAGTCCTTTAAAGAGAATGGGCTGACCCTACATTTTGCTGCTGATGACTTTTCATGTCTTCTGTCCATGTAAGTTTTGCACAGTCAATGACTACTTCATTGAATTTGTAAGTATTTACAGGTATTTTCAGACCTAGGCGTTTTCAACACTTATTTCATTACCAACCTTCTATGCTATCACTAAATTTAAGTTGGCACAGACAACAGAGCATGAGGAAAGAGTTTGTTTGCTTTGGACTTTATTTTTTCTGGAGTACTGAACAGGGTGTGAACAATGACAAGAGTCACATGTGCCCACTGAACAGCTGAAGTGCTGGGGCAAGGGCCTTCATCTATAAAGGAGGGAATGAAGTAACAGGTATGATCACATGTTTGGTAATTACTAGTGAATCTGCTAAGGCCTGCAATTCTGCCAGCTACAAAAAGCTCCTAAACCAACAATTTTAAACGACACTAAAACCTTAAAAATCATGATAATCATTATTACTTAATATGCTTTTTTTAAAAAAAAATTGCTCCCTTCCTCAGCTACATAAGCTTTAGCTCACATTCATTGTGGCCAGACCCACTCAAATAAATGCGCAATAACTGGAAGATACCATAAAAAAGCAAAAAAAAAAAAGAAGCTTGCGTATAATAAGGGCTGTACGGGCCAAGTACTGGTCAATTCCATGTTTCCTGAATTCTTAAATATTTATTAAATACACACACAGGCCGAAAGGAATAGTCTGGTCTCCATTTATTTACACAGTTAACACAAATCCTTAAACAGAACCAAGTACCCCCTAACATTAACATCACTTTAATGGGAATGACAATTTAATGGGAAATCATTCGCCATTTGGAAAACAAAGGCTGAAGACACAGGTAATTAAAAACAGTATTTCAGCTTCTTCCTTCTCCCTCTTTATCACATGGCACAACATTTTGTTCTTCTCTCAGGTTCTCCTGTACCTCATAACACTGTCTTCAGTATGACAGGCTCACTGAAAAACAAGCCAGTCTTCAAAAATATGAAATTCCCTCTCATATTTCTGATTTTCTTTTTATGCAGATCTGTTTACAAGATACATATATGCAATTCTCAAGGAACTCCTATATATCTACATATTTGTCTTAGTTTATCTCTGAAATTCTTCCTCTCCAGAATTTACATTTCAAAAGTCATTTTCTATACAAAGATGCTTCTAAGGCCAGAAAATAAGACTGTCTTTCATTTAGTTCCTCAGGTTTCCTTATAGATCAGCAGCACCTCAAAAATATTTACTCAGATTTCTGAAGTGTGCAGGAAATGCTGGAAAAGCATACTATTCCTTTTTCACAAAATCATAACTCTGTCCTTGTCTTTGGAAATTTGTTTTCATTCACTCAAAATTTGTGGCGGTTGGCCACAAATTACACTTTTCAAGTAAGTATTATAAAAACATTGCTAAACCTGGTTTCAGTAAGAATCTTTGGTGAAATACTTTTACCAGCTCTTCAAAATTTATAGCACATTTTTAAAACAAGGGAGAAAATTCTATTAAATCACAAGAATTATCACAACTATATCTGTCTTGTGTTCTTAATTGACACACACACACATGCATCTCATACACAACAAGGTTAACTGAATAAAACCAGAGAAAATTACAATCAATCTTCAGAGCACGTTTCTGAACATCAGCAATTTTTGAAGTACCCTCTGGAGAGCACAGCTGAATTTTACCTCTAATCTCTTCTCATATCACATTGTCTAGATTTCTTTCCCTATCTTAACAATGTGAGATGTCCAAAAGTAAAGATGCTCTGAAGACTATTTCGGTCCCAAATACTTTCCAGACTCCACTGTTCTACAGTGAATAGTGTCTTAGGAAATTATTTTGTATAAATGAATGCCAAAACTGCGTAACCGTTCAGTGTATTAAATAACAAAAAATCTAAATTGCCATACTATAGGAAAAATCCTTTTGAGAATCTATAAGGCAAGACAGCAGTCAATTGACACTCATTTACACTCCATTTCATTTTGTAAGCTTCATTTCTTAAATCTAGTCTTTCCCAATTAAGTGGATGCTTTAATTCAATTTTTTAAACGAAGAACACTCTGATCCTTTCAATCCTATTCCTCAGTCACTGCTTGAATGGGTGTCTGTTGGATACATTAGAAAATTATCATCATCTAAAAGTGACCAGAAGAAATTCTCTCCAAATGGATTGTAAGACAAAGCTGGGAAATCTAGCTGAGTCATGAAACTTGTGAAAGTTGCCCAGATTTTCTCACACCGTTTTCTTGAAAAAGCTGCACCATTTTAGTGCTATAAAATATGGAAATGGTTATTTAGATTTTTACATGTTGAACTCAATTCCATGCTTGTGTGATCCAATCTGAAGCAGAAGTAGCAACACTGACATCATGAGCATCACCTGTAACTCCAGCCAGGCAGTAACAACAGTCAGTGCCTGGCTGAAGGAGTTGAGAAGTCTTCTATTTGAGGGACAAAGAGCAATGATACAACAGGGCTTAAGAGCAGCAAGAAATACTGCTTGGTAGTTCTCATCCTGTCACTTTACATATGAAAAGTTAGCTTTATATATTTGTAAGGACTTTCATAGCAGAAAAAACACATTAGACCTGTTATTCAAAGGAAGTAAACCCAGAGTTGCAGCATTAGGTGTCAGAGAAAACAAAAAAACAACACTCGAGAGCACATGTATCTGACCACGGCCACGTGTCACTTTTGTCGGTTGCAGTGATGTCACCTTTGCCAGTGTCATATCATCTTTATCAACCTTTTATGCTGGATGCATACCCTGCTGAGACACCAAATCTCAGGAAGGCAAGTACTAAAACCACCATGAGACACTTTTTTACCATTAGCATTTTATACAGACTGTCAACAAAAAAGTAAGCCTCAAAAATCAAGGTACAGGTTTGAAGATGAAGGTTTTATTCACAATATTCCCACATCAAGCTGATGATCATTTCTAAAGCAGATTTTTGTTATGAACAGCTTGAAATTAAGAGCCCAAAGATATTAGACCCAGGTCCAAAGGCTGTACAGAATCAAACTTTACTTTCTCCCCGTCCCATTTGCTTGAGGGCAGAAGAAAAGCCCACTGTGCAACTCTCCTTTTAGTGCTAGATGCCCTAAAGGGAGTGACATCGGCTCTGCTAAGCTAACTGAACAGCCATCAGAGCCCGGAAGGTTTTAGTTAAGAAGCAAAAAAGCAGAGGAATCCTCAAAATGGAGGTGGTGCAGGGGGTAGGAATGGAGAGAAATGAGGGGAAAAAGAAAACTTAGCAACATGAACAAACTTAGCAACACGGTAAAGAACCCTTCAGCATAAATATATTCTGTCTTCCCACACAGCACTCCGCCTTCCACCCTCTGAAACTATAGAGGCTACCTGGTAAGAAAATAAAAAGCATAGTGTTTGTTTTTAAAAGGAAATGCATATGCTGAATTAGATCCAAAACCTAACTGAAATGTCTGAGATTCAAGTCTAGCAGACTGGGAAGAACAGCATAACGATTGTACAAAGTAGTATCCTCCTTATATCCAATGGGGCCCGCTCAGTTTTTTCCCTGGTGAGTTGAGGTACTCTTGTAAATTCACAGCTAGAGTAACTATGCAAGAAAGCTTCCAGAGAGGCTGGCACTTGGGACAGGCTGCAAACCAGCCTTTCTGAATTTCCTTAGACTGCAGCAGAGACCTGTAAACACCCTTGTAACAGCCCCCTTCCAGCCAGTAAGCGTGCATTCTGACAGTAAGAGGCTGTGCTGATGAAAGGGAAAGAAATACAAACCCTACGGTAACAGGCATGTTGAAAATGGTCCTGCCAACAAGTTTCACCTAATTACATGTGGTACTTGAGAAGAAAAAGCAAAAGTGTTTGTCACTGCAACTGACCATTCCTATAACAACCAAGACCTAAAAGGAGGGAACGTGGGGAAAAGAACTCAAGTAACGATAAACAAACTGGACACTTTGAAACAGGGATTAACAATCCAGCCGGCTGGGCATCAACTACAATCAAAGACCTGGCTGTGCAAAGGGAAAATCCTTCCCTCTCTCCCTTGAAAACCAAGTCAGTCCATAGATTAGGCTGCTAAATACAAAACATGTCCTAATAGAAGTCAGGCAAACCAAGCACTGGGTCTAGAACAGCAGGAACACGTAAGTCAGCAGGCACTGGTAGGCTAAAACCCAGTGTATTATTTACAATCGTTTGATGAACTCAGAGTTTTGAGGGAGAAGGGAGCGAGTTTGCAAATTATTTATTTATTTTTATAAATAGCTAGGTAGCTATAAAAAAAGACATACAAGATATGAATTGCTCACTAAGGACCAATTATAAACTGTTCCACCTTGACCTCTGCCCAGTCACTTTCCTGAGACACGAAGTCCCTGCTCCTGAAGGACAGCAGTTACAGCACTGTGTGACAGCAGCAAGTTAAAGTCAGCACCTATATTTTCTTGGAAAAATGATTAGTATTTGCAACTTTGTACATATGGATTCCAAGTAGTAAATACAGGAAAGCTCAATGCCATTACAGCACAGTACTGCAATCAGCAGGAGAGGCATATTCACAGCATTTCTCTCCTAGGACGACAGATAGATTATTCTCCATGTATAGATAATTTCTGTAAGTGATTACAAAACAAAGGTACAGGGAGTTAAGAAGTATAGTGAGCAGCATAGATTACTTTCTAGCAGGCCAAGCAGTATTAAAGATCTCATCAGCATTACTAATTCAGTAAGCTCACTATTTTAAAACTATTTTTTCAGCAAGCAATCTTTTTATTTACTTTTATCTGTACATTTCTTCTATCAACACACATTGCACACTTTGCCAAGAATAGTTAAACTGCCTTGGAAAAACTAGTGTTAACATATTATTACATTTCTAAACAGTATCACTAATGTAGTTTGCTCCTTTCTATAGCACTTTCCCCTTCCACAACAGAAATGCACTTCTTCTGAACAGACATGTAAAATAGTACCTACAAACTGTATTATGCATCTAACTTCCCCCCCCCGCCCCCTGGCTCAGGAAACCAAATTATTATCCAAATTACAGTATTTTAGAAGTTTGTGTTACTAACAGGTAGGTTGTGGGCAACATCAACTCAGTGATTCCCACATGATGCAATCAATAAGGCAGACATGATGTTATGTTGTTCTTCTGTACCCTATGGATTGTAACAACCAACCATCATGATAACTTTGGTTTATCCTACAGTTTCTCAAGGTAATAAAGGTAAATGTAGTTCAGCGGTCAACAAATCCACCTCCTTGATAACATTTAAATTGTAAGTGACAGTCAGCTTAGCTGGAAGACCTAATTTAACAAAGAAAACAGGCAATTTGTGTAAGGCAGAGGAGCTTGGACTTTCTTTTCTTAAAAATTCACAAGTATTTTTCCTGAGCAAAAGAGATCAAGCAAGGAGTCAGCAAGATTAGATTACAACCAAATTTTCATACAAATAATGGAAGAGATGATGTGTATCTACTCACCCGATGCAATTACAGCTTATAACAAAGAGCAAGATGGGCACTGGAAGTACATATTCAAAGCACTTCTTCAATATGCAAAGCATCAAGACCAGAACTGGCAGGTTATACAGTGTTATATATAAAACAACAAGAAAATGGCTTAAAGGCAGTTTTACACTCCCATTTTGAGAGGTAACAAGAAACACCCAAAGTGACAAGTTAATTCAGAAGAGTCTACCTGCCTGTTCTTTTCAACTACCCATTACTGCCGAGTGCTGGAAACAGGGCACTGGACAACACAGACCACCGCTACAGCAGCTCCTTCATTTTAAAGTGTAATCTCCCCCTCTGCACAGGGATGATAGTACTTACCACACGCAGGCACTGATTTGAAGCAAGTGACCTGTACTTTCTTCAGCTACCGAAAAAAAAAGACCAAGTCCGTGGCATTGCCAGTCCTATTACTCCACCTCGCTAATGCAAGGCTTATGCAAAAATACGATTGTTATCTGAGTATTTTCTGTCCTTTCGCCACAGCCTTTTAAAAGCCAGGGCAGCCCTCTATTTTTCAAAATGAGCTTGAAAGAAGTGAGAACTAAGATCACTGTGCTAAATGGAAGAGATACAACCCCTTCTATTACACATACAAAGAAACTTCGATTGGCATAAGAAAACAAATACGTATTTTTAATGAGAGATTTCACATTTAGATTTAATAGCTGTTGCCTTCTCCTACTGCTTAAGCAACGCAACAGATGAAATGTAAGCCGTAAACCAGGACATACATTTTTCAGCTTCCTTCAAAATCTGCAGAGTAATTTCTTATTCCATCATGCCAAAGCTCTTCAAGCATACATGTAGCAGTCAAAATGAGAGCCCTGCCCTTCTCTCTTCCCTGAGGTACTAAGTGCGTTCCTCTAGGCCCAAACTTCGCCATATCTGTGAAGCAGGAGTCTGTATACTGTACCAGCAAGGCTGTAATACAGAAGAAGCAATACTCCAAAGATTCTTCTGCTGTTCTTCAAGGTATCCATAACCCACAACTAGTCATGCAACAAATTTTTGGCCAAGCTTTATCCACTCAGCACTTTTGGGGTGCCTTTTTTTAACTTTTATTACTAGGTATGAAGGTTCAGACTCCACACACCAAAAAAAATTCCAAATCCACTAGGAAATGCACTCTAAGCTGTCCTACTGCACTAGGAATGAAGCTGTGGGGACAATCAAACTGCTAACACAGACCCAGGAACCCAATCCTACAGCTTAAAAAATGTGCTGAATTGGTGAAAAGCTGCCAGACACCCGGGATCAATGTTAGCTGCCATGGTTACTAACTGAGTTTTAACTCTGCAGGCTGTAAACACTGCCATGTATAGAACCAGCTATAGAATTAATTAGTTACAGAGAAAGGAAAAACTTGTAGTGTGGGCAGAAGAGGACTCTCACATGGACAGTCACCTGCAGCTTAACTATACGGACTTCCCAGAACCCTTCCAAAATAAGCATAGAAGATACCAAGATTATGTCCCATCCTTTCAGGCTGTTCTTAAGATCTATTTCAGGATATTACCATGTTTCTCCCCACCCCCACCCCAAACTACTCTACTTCAAATAATATCTGAGGCATGACAGAGGAAATCTCACTGCTTGTGCTTCATAATTCTGACAGCACTTAGCCATCTCAGAAATGATTTTTAAAAAACAAAAACAAAAACCACCACACAAAAAACCACAACAAAACAACAACAAAAAAAACCCCAAAAAACAAAAGGAGAAGAGAGGAGAAGGGGAGTGAAACAAAGTGAAGTAACATACTGGCATCATATTTTCGAGGAAGGATCATTTAAAAATAACACTAGAAGAAATATCAAGTAATTTAAAAGGTCAACCACCAGAAAATGCATTTCAGCATTGATGTTCTTCACTATTAACTCATCACAGCTTTGACAGATCCTGCTCAGCTACACCACTTCCAAGACCTTTCCATTTAACACTAGGCTGCTTCAGGTAGGCCTCCTCCCCCTTTTAAATTATTTTCAGAAATACCATGCAGTACGCCTAATAGGTGAATCATGGATTCTTTCTATACCATCCCAAAGACAGGCAAATTAGTTTTCTTCAGAGTAATGAATCTTAGTTAAGTAAACAGACAACTCCAAAATGTTAGAAATATATAATTTTTGTAATGTTGTCATTTAGCCTCAGTTGGCAACCAAGTACCACACAGCTGCTTGCTCACCTTCTCCCTGATGGGATGGGGGAGAGAATCAGAAGGGCAAAAGTAAGAAAGTTTGTGAGTTGAGATAAGAACAGTTTAATATTTGAAATAAAATAAAATAATAATAGTAATAAAAATTGTAATGAAAAGGAGAACAATGAGACAGAGAGAAAGAAAACCCAGGAAAAACAAGTGATGCAACCACTCACCACCTGCTGACCGATGCCCAGCCCGGCCCCGAGCAGCGATCGCTGCCCCCCGGACAACTCGCCCTACTTCATATACTGAGCATGATGCCATATGGTATGGAATAGCCCTGTGGCCAGTTGGGGTCAGCTGTCCTGGCTGTGCCCCCTCCCAGCTCCTTGTGCCCCTGGCAGAGCATGGGAAGCTGAAGAGTCCTTGACTGGTGTCAGCACTGCTGAGCAACAACTAAACCATCAGCGTGTTATCAGCATTGTTCTCACACTAAATCCAAAACACAGCACTATAGCAGCTACCAGGAAGAAAATGAACTCTCCCAGCTGAAACCAGGACATGTAAAAATTATGAAAATACTTTTCTTAAGACAGGATAAGATATCCATACGAACACTACAATACTACAAACTTTTCTTTATTCAGGAATAGAGCAACACTTTCTTCAAAATTTCTAAAAAATTTCCCTGTTTTAAAGTGATATGAATGTAGGATGTTGTGCTAGACTACAAAAAAAAGGAAGAAAAATTACGCAACTGAAATAGTGTATCTCCCCCTCTTCATCCCCTGCTACATACTCTGCATTGTCATAGCTTCCATACCACCACAGCCACAAATACTACTCTCATTCAAAGTCTCACAGAACAAAAATATACCACATGCTAGCAGGCCTGAACCAATTTAATATGCCTAGCCCATAAAGCGACATGAGTGACGATGCGGTTTTCACATGTGCCATCAGTGTACCCAGTATGCACCCAGGGTCTTTGGAGAAAGTCTCCTGCACCGTCTCAGCCCTGTGGCTGCTACCTGGCTGAGCTATGGTAGTGGGCATAGAAATGCAAACACAGGGCAGAAGTAATTTTGTGAAACACCGACTCCACCAGCCTCCCAGTGAGCCTGCTAGCAAACTGCTTTCTGGCCAAACAAACCACTTCTGCCTTTTACACAGCAACCCCTTCCCAAACAACAGCGACAGTAGAAATGAAGTTTTAAGGCAGGTGACTAGTGTGTGTGCAGCTAACACATTAGTTACTTGTTTCTTCATATTAGCTTATGTTTTGCCACATGAATCTGAAAATATGCGGAAAAGAAAAACCTCATCTGTCCTTCCAGCACCATCAGAAAGTCCACAGGATGAGAAATAATTGGTCTTTTGGGGCACAGAGTACATTGTGATTCTTTTGGTTACATGTACGTAACATAGTAACACTTTATATTGGTATTTGCAACTTACATCTGGTTATAGGTTGTTTTATTTTTAAATACACTGTAAATTTCCCTGTAAATAGTAACATACAATGGAGTTAACCTACTAGGTCATAATGACAGCCTATTCCACTCAAAAGAAGTGGTGCTGACACAGTTATCTTTTTTTTTCCAGTTAAACTGGTAAGTTAAGATTCCATATGAAATTGGAAAAGCAGATTTCTGCTTTCAGACTCCCTCATTACTAAGATGCTTCATTAGATAACACCTCAGCTCTCAGCTGGGCTACAGCAAGAACAACTCCTCCCCTACCCCGGACCCAAATTCTCCATTCCCTATCTTGAGCACTCTGCAGGATTTTACATACCCTGTATTAAATGGCAAAGATGGTGAGAGGTCACTGCAGAAGGCTTAAAGAAATGCGGGGTTTTTATAGTACCTCTTACGCCTCAGAACCAAAAAGAAGGGAAGAAAACAGTGCAGGAGATGACAAATGCATTCCAAGACTCCTGAGAAACTGTAAGAACATGGAAACAACAATAATGTCTATTTTCATATGCCATGAGAGAGCAACCACAGATTGCAAAACAACCCTGAAGCACTTTATTATGGTGATTCAGACCCATTCACCATCTCAGGGGAAAAACAAGCCTCCTATCACCACCACCAAAAAGCCAGTCAATTCCCACCTCCTCACCCCAAATAGTTAGCACCATTTTGTTCTAATAAAAATGCACAGGCTTTCATCTGGAGCTCCTTCTAAGCCCAACTGAAGGATCCAGCAGTAACAATGCTGGTTGAATGAAGACACGGTTCATGACCTTGCTATTGCCAAGTCAGACAGCTTGTCAGCTGGAGTGGAAAAGAAGATTAAAAATAAAAATATTCCTTCATTTCCCAAAGGGGAAGCCCCTCACAAAGAAAAGGCGTAGAGTGATCCCTAAGCCCCCTTTCCGTAGCACTCCTTGTGATGCCCAGGCAAATAGGTGCATCCCTCCATGCTGATGAGAAACAAAAAAGGATTCACAATACTGCCAAAAGTGCAAAGAAAGATTTCATCTGTGCAAGCAAGCATGTTTACGGGGGTTTTGTTTGTTTACCTTTAACACTAACACATTTATTTATTTGAAATTAAAAAGGTTTGGTTTCATAATAGAGAAGAACTTCCAAAACACATAAAAATTCCTCATTTTAGCTTTCATTGTTTTTTCTGCTCTTCATAACATGTTTAAGCTGTTTGCATCAAGAACTAAATTGAAGCAGGATATTTGTAACACAATTACTTCCCTCATAATAGTTATATGCTTCTAAATCTATTTAGTGGGCTCTGGAACAGTACAAACTTTGGAAGGGTGGCTCAGTACTATCTCTGCCTAGCAATGAGCAGATATTAGGTATTTCAGTCAACACTGTATCTATTTGTTGCCTCAGGAGATTTTTTTTTTTTTGTGGCATATATCAAAATACATTTTGCTGTTTCATGATTCTTTTTCCTTCCAGAAAAAAAATGTAACCCAACACTATCATTGTCTGCATTTTAAGCTGGACCCCTAGTACTCAAGAGCTCACGGCTTAATACACACATGATGCTGCACAAACAAGGGAAAAACTACATCATGAACAGGACAAGTAGACCAGTATTTTTAGGAAAGAAGATTTTATTTACTTCACAGAAGCCAACAGCATAAATATAAGACAAAAAGAATCAAATGTAGGGCAAATAGTTATTAACCAACTACACAGTACTCTTTGGCATGTGGGCACAGATCACGCCCAGAAGTAATTAAGCTTGTCACTAGTTACAAGTTTTATACCAGATAAATAAAATCTCCAGCTAAAAATTGAATTTACCTTTAATTGTTTGTTGGTATTTTGTATTTGGAACCTATTCTTTTTTCCTTCTTTTCATTTATTTCATTTTATGCATCATGGGTTAAAACAAAGCTATACAATTTGGCTGATGTAGCAGTGAAAATTTTATGGTTTTTTTAATAGCTTGCTAGATTTAAAAATAGGGAAATGTTTATTTTGTACTATCCTAAAGCAAACCACGCTGCAACACGCTGGGATCCTCGAGTGCATTTACCACGAGGCTGCAAGAAGGAGGGCAGAACTTCTCTCACATGAGCACTCTCCATTGTGCCAGGTGGGGTTAAAGCCCAGCACAGAAACTCGCACCAAGAGTAAGCCTTGTGCTTCCAGTAGTCCAGGCTAGCACCGCAGCAGAAGGAAATCATTGAAGATCAAGTTGGAGGAACAAAAATACTGAGGGAGGAAAATCATATATATTGAAATAAGGATCTGCATCAAAAATTTGTTGGGGAAGAAAACGAGGGACAGAGTGGAGGGTGAAGCAGAGCAACTTCAGGGTGATGACCTAGGATGCAAGGAGGGGGAGAGGGGAAGGGAACACAGCCGGGGGAAAGAAGAGGAGGCCCGGCTCGGCTGAAAAA
The DNA here is from genome assembly GCA_013400535.1 of Scopus umbretta. NCBI lineage: Eukaryota > Metazoa > Chordata > Aves > Pelecaniformes > Scopidae > Scopus > Scopus umbretta. The sequence continues at coordinate 12,279 of VZTL01020421.1, read as the reverse complement.
AGATGACAAGCTTAAGAAGCCCTAGGGGCAGGAGCAGGGAAGGGGCAGTCATACCTGACAAGGAAGGGAACAGGAAGAACTGGCTGAAGCTAACTCGTAGAAAGAGCCAGGAGGAAGGGAAGGAAAGTAACTAAAACAAGAGAAGAGCCTGAATTAAAAAAAAAAAAAAAAAAAAAAAC
>VZTL01020421.1:0-12080 GCA_013400535.1 Scopus umbretta | reverse complement strand
AAAACCAAAAAACCAAAAACAAAACCAGAAAAGGCTGGAGGAAAGCAGGAGCCTTGCAGACAAATAGTCTATCAAGTTATCAAAGGCTATAGAAGTATTAGGTCTTAGGTAAGCTGGCCTTTCCTGAAGTCCTGCATACAATTCTGCAGCAAAGGACGGACTAATCACGCTTATGGAGGTAAAGCAAAGGGCCAGGAGGATCAGTGAAAGGAGAGGACACTTTGAAAGGGGAAATCAAAAGAGCTTGGCCTGTTTGCTACATTGAAAATATATATGATTGCTCTCTAAAAATACATCAGAGAGGAAGGAGTAGTAAAATAACAGGAAGGGAAGGAACTACTTAATCAGAAATATAAATCATGAAAATAAATGAGCCAAGATCTGGCAGGAATAATTTTATGCTAAACAAGGGAGGAAGTATTTGTTGCTGGGTTTTTTTTGTGGTTGGGGTTTTTGGGGAGTTTGGTTCGGGTTTTTTTTCTTCTTTAAATCATGAGAGCAAGATCTTGAATAGCATCTGAAAATATGCAAAGAGAACATTTTTTTTTTTAAAATGTACAAACCCCCCAAAACCCTATCAAGCTAACAAGCCAAAACCCTTCCTCTAAAAATCCCCTCCACCACCACCTTTAAATCTTTTAGGGCTGAACATGCCGAGCTGGTGAGAAGAGCTCTCGGAGGTGTGCAGGGGCAGCAGGCCCCTCACCTGAAGGCCCTGCCCAACAGGGCCTTACGCTGGGGCTGCCTGCCTTCTCCCGCTCCCGCCAGCACTGGAGCCAGTGACACGCTCCAGGCAAAAACCACACGTGGTTCTTCCCTCCGCCAGCTTTGCTTTTAGCTTCTCACTTTCCAATGGCCACAGCCAAAAGCAGGGAGCCAGCAAACCACGGCTGACTGAGACCAGCACACAAAGACAGCTTTTGGTTGTTTTGGCTTTTTTTAAGCTCTGTGCTCCGCCTGACTTCGAAACATCTGTAATGCTCTTCTGACGATCTCTGTGTACAACTCCAGTCGAAGGAAAGCAGCATTAGCTGAACAATTTTTGTGATACAGAAATATATTTTATTGAAAGACCTGGAAACTGAAATAACAAGGTTCCTGGATCTATTCTGGGACCCAGTGTAAGTCAAAAATAACACACATGCACATTATCTTCTTTGACAACAGGCTTTGTTCTGTTTTTAACTGCTGTTTAATCACCATCCTACTCACATGTAGAGTAGATCTGCTCATATTTAAGGGTGAAGTCCTGTTTCCATTGAATTAAATAGGAATTATAGTGTTATTTTGAGTGGAGACCAGGATTTCACTCCAGACAAAAACCTTAGAACTACAGCATGTAGTGGTTGTAATCGGTTAATCTTTCCATTCAGAAGAAAAGCTGGTACGATACACCACAACTGAAAACATCTCATTTTTTATTAACCAACGGGGTTCCAAAACAACCAGACTTCCCTTTAAGCAAAATGATCTAGAAATTAACCACAAGTACTTCATCATTTGTTTGCTATGAGGAAAAAAAGACACACGGATCCCCACAACAGAGAACTCCCCAAAACAACTGGTTAATTGTATGTTTTGTTCAGTAGTTACTGGGCACATTTATGGTGAAAAAAGGCACAAAGCCATTCCACTGTTAAGTACGTATGTCATTTTGTGGGTAGTATTGTAATGAATACTTTTAATCTGCATAATTATTTTCAAAAGGTCTTCTTTAAAGGACCTCTAATAAATATTTAAACAGGAGTAAAAACTCCAGATAATCCATCTTCCAAGACAGGCAGACTCCAGCTCACCCACATACTTATCACCCTTTTTGCTCTAACTCTCGACTCCCAGACATCCAGAGTATTTTATGTTATTTATGTCTAAAATAAAAACACTTTCAATTAAAGTCAGATTGTTTACAGATGCCCTACAACCCCAAACAATGGGCTTCAGCTCTGATCACACCAATATCTCAGGTTTTGTTCAAAACTGACCATTCCTTTTTTCATTCTGCAAAGTCAATTTTGAAAACATGATCCCATCTTAACCAGCTGTTTCATCTGCCTGCGTATACAGACACACTGACAAGTTATGTGCATATACAGACATATACTCCAAAGTCATGTGTTTTTGCCATAGGTTAATATTAATTTCCCCTGATCTCAAAGCCTTTATGATACATCGCTTCCACAAAGGCTGACAACGGGAGAAGAACACACAAGACCAACTGTACCCTGAAGGATACCCTCCTCCAACAGGGCAGCTTCCACCTCTTGTGTGAGCACACTGAAACCAGATCAGCACTGTAAGAACAATGGAACTGAATGAGTAAGAATAGCCGATAAGAATAGTGAATGGATTGCTTAAACAGAGTCCTCCATACATTCCAAAGGAGATTAAATCCTCTAAAACACACCACAAGGTCCTATGCCTTNTTTTCCAACCTTAATAATTCTATGATTCTAAGAATGCTGTGGCATCTGCTGTCTGTCTCTCTGTCCCTACTTTCTGTAAACATTCCTACACTAAAAGACTAGGCTGAGTAAAGTCATCCTCAGTAGCTGGGTTGTTGGCTTCCCCCACACCCCTTTTTTTTTTTTTTTTAATCAATACTTCTCAGTTGCATCAGTGCACCATTGACCAGGTTTTAGTATAGCTTCTTTTCTTCAGAAATGTAAAACAAAAACAAAACAAAAGTGGAATTCAGCTGTTCAAATGTTCCAAAAGGCCCTTGCCCTGGTAAATAAGGAGAAATACGTGCACTGAAACTTATTAGCAAGACATGCTTCCCAACATCAATGAAATTACTTTGATTTGTCTATGACACGACCAAAAAAAAAAATGAAAACATGCATGCTTCTATTCTACAAGCAGAGTTCAGTTTAAAACACAGCTGAAAGCTCCAAATCTAATTGTAGATTTATCCCTGTCTGGATCACCATTACCTCTTAACTGCTGCACTGCTTTTTAAGAAATATCTGAAAATGTGTATCAAGCAGGTAAATTAATAATAAGAAAATTTAAAAATTACGGTATGTTAGATACCCATTCTGGGGGAACCAGGGTGTTCTCTCTTGTACAGATATTTGATATAACACAAAGCAGTATTCAAATGTTCCATCTCTTCTGTGATAAACATAAAGCTGTGTTTTTGTTTTCTCACTACAGGTTTGATTGAAACTGCTCTGCATTTACAGCTAACTGACAGCCCACACCGAGCACAAGCTAGCTGGAAGTAATCACTCTGAACAGGTTTCAAACAGTTGCCCAATGGACTGTTTCCTCTACAGCAGAGGAGGACGAGGAGGAGGAAGTGAGAAGGGGAAGAAGCAAAGACAAGGAACTCTCACGGGTTGCAAGCTTAGAGATAACACTCTCAGGGAGTTTGTACAAACTTCTGAACCAGACTTTAGAAATTTTAGCATATCCAAAAGTACCGTGCTGAAAGGTCAAGTAAACACAGCAGTCACTGTTCACCACCACTCCACAATGGTCATGGTAAAGCCATCAGGCATGGGTCACAACTCCTTCAAGGAAGGCAACAGGAGGACAAGAGTGCTCCAGGCGCACCTGTTCTCTGCCCACCACCACAGTCGCAGCATTGACTCTTCAGGAACACGGCCTTAGACACACAGGTGCAGGTAGGCAGCATCTAAGGCTGGCAGGGTCCAAGCTGGATCCATTTAAACACTAAAGTCCAAGTTAGATTTCCTGTGGCAACACCCAGCCCTACTGTCTGAGCTTCCTGGAGCCCCCATCAATCTACAATGTATATTATTTCCCTAAATGCAAGGGAGAAAAGGCATTCCTCTTGCAGGAACCGCAGTCATTAGCTGTAAGTTACAGTGGTTACAAAGGGCTAGCCAAGGAGAGTCATTCATACCAATCATACATGGCACACGTGACCATTTTAGAAAGATGCTTGTACAGCTTAAATTGTTATGTTTCCTTTTAGTATGTGGTTAGTCTACAGCAGTAATAAAACCAGGCAAAGGCATTTCTTACAGTAAATTCTAACCCAAACACCAACTGTCACAAGTATGGTTGTATAATAGTTATAGATGTAAGATTCTTTGAGGATTTCTTGAGACATCTACAGGTTACCTTTCTTTTTCCTCTTCGCTCTTTCTTCCACCATAGCAGTCACTAGACAGAACTAGCATTCAAAGCTGGCCAACAGGCAAGACCATGTTTATTTCTACTTTTATCTTCCTTCACCTGGATCTTCAGCATTTTATTCATCTACATGTTGAAACATTTGTAATTTGTTTGATTTGCATTAAGAGAAAAACAGCAAATAGTAATAATAATTTAAAATAATATCTTTGCTTCTTTCACACCAAAGCATGAGGTCACAGGGCTGCTGACAATTATTTTAATACAATTAACCTTTCACCGAATAATGTGATTGCGCACATTCGCACAGCTTGATGAAACACAGGCTTGCTCCTATCCAGAGCCTCAGGATTGCAGCCATGATATCAAATAGTAGTTTTCTAGGCCTGGAAACACTTTTCTAACAATTTCACAGACTGAAGAGAGATTCTACCTCCCTTAGTACTTAATCCCCAAACTTAAACCATTATTTCCTAGCCCTTCAGTGCTCTTAATATGTGGCTTTTTAATGTATTAAAAATGTATTTTTTCCTAAATAATTTTCACTGATGGTGAACTTAAGTACTCCAATCAGTTCTAAAAGACAGCCTCTCCAGCTGCCTCCTATTGCTCCCTCTTAGTCTCAGGAACTCAGCCATCAACCACAAGTAACTTTCTGCAGCAGTGCAGAGGGAGGGAGATGAATGACTCATCCCCGTCTCTTCCCCAATCTCTAAAGAGCAGCTTCAACTCGAACACGAGCAAGAGAACAGTCATTTTAAAAACAAGAAACGTACAACTCTGACTTCTTCAGCTGCTACTCAGGAGTCCAAAAAAGAGTAATAGACGAACAAACAACTGCCTGAGCTCCTGGAACACAGGCTAAAGCAGCCAGATTATGGAAGAAATTGTGCCAAAATTGTTTGAGGTGTCCAAGACCCTGAAAGGGCTACGTCTGCCTAAGTGTAGTTAATGACACACCTTACCACCTAGATTTCGTCATAGTCTCTGGCACACCTTGTGAAAGAAGATTTATGAGTAGCTGAGGACTTGCAGATGTTTGCCACTTCTGTGCAACCCAAACAGTTCAAAAGAAGAACAAAAGAAGAGGCAAACAGGTGGCTTCCAGGGTTCATGAGATTTCTTAGTGAGACAAGACCAAAGTCATGAACCATGGAAATAACACGTATCTCCAAAACTATGCATTTCAAGATGTTTTCTTCACAGCTGGCTTTAAGGAGTTTCAAAACAAGGAAAAGTAAATCCACAATACTGCATTTATACATACTATTAGCAGTTTTCCATGTTCTACCAAATCAGAAGGGAGAGCATACTTTACTTCATTGACTCCTTCTAACTAGTGCGGTAAGATCCACAGGCTTCTCTAACATTATCTCATCTTCCCCTTTGTCCCAGGGATAGGAAACTTTATACCTGGTTTCTCATATGTTCAAGTTGGCATCACAGGCATGACCTGAAACTACAGCTTTCAGTTTTAGGATCCTAACATTGTCCACAAGCATGCAAAACTTTCTTTATAATTAAGTTTGAATTTTTGGGCTGGAAATGTAGTTTTTTTGGAAGACTGAATGCCAGGACCTCTTCCTTGTCCTGATAAAGCCGTATCCATTACAGAATCCATCCCTCCAGTCTCACTACTGGTTATCTTCCTTAGGGTGCAGATGCAGAAGATGACCTGCAGCTTTGTACAAGAAGGAGCCCTGTGAAGGACTTAGACAGGGTCCCAGGCAGCCAGACAGGCTCCCCATGGCCCGTGCCTTCCAGGGTGCTCAGCAACTGGACTGCAAGCGAGGTCGCTACACCTGCTTTTGAAGCAAATTCCCAGTCATCCTCTGAACACTGAAACACATTCAGACCCAAGACAGTGCACTGGTAACTGCTGCCATTCCACAATGGGGACAAAGTTCATAAAGCCTAACATTTTTCAGAACAACTAAAAAACACAGGTTCACTCTGTTAAAAACAACACAAAACCAGATTCCTGCTTTGTACCCATGCTATGTTCCTGCTAATACAGACACAGATACTTCCTCTGAAAACAAACAACAGCACTGGTATCTGAGAAGTGCAATAAATCCCTAATGTCTGCAAAGATTCAAAAGCCCTTTCTAAAAAGTGCAAAAAGAAAAAAGTATGGAGATGATGAGCCACAGTTACACACTTAAAAATTCTAACATCATTTCAGGAATTAATGAAAAAAGTTTCCCTAACACTTCCTCTCATTTCTTTAACATTGGTAAGATAACTCCATGCAGCGTAAGACATTATAAATCCATCGAGACAAACATTCCCTGAGGTATGTACTGCATAATAGCTGTAGTGGAAGTGATGCCAGTAACTAATTAAACATATGCCTCAGGCTTTAGCGATGTCAATTCATCTATTCCAGATTTATTCTGGCTTTAAAAAGCAAGTAGATAATTTTCTTCATGAACTCTGTCATTTCAAAGAAATTGATTACTTAACTAAAGATCTTTTAAAGTAGAAATATACTGTGGAGAAATTGTGTTTGATATGACAGGCTATCATATTTGAATAAACATGGTAAAGTAAAGTTTCATGCTCTTGTGAGGCAGCTGATCATCCCATCTGAGTAGGCACAAACTCCTTTTCTCCTTTCTCTTGACAAAAGGTAGCTTCTAAGAACTCCTACAGAAAATAAGATGCTCATCCAAGATAGTAATTGTCGCGCTGTATGATTAATCTTACCACCTCAAGAGTTACCAGTTTTCATTGCATTACGCTGCATTTGAGCTGTTAGGTTCCTTGTGACAGTAAACTACAGCAATAGTTACCCTTCTCATTTCAGCAGAATGGCTGTAAAACTGATGTAGAAAGAGCTTCTGCAATAAACTGCTGCAGCCTTTACCTCACCCTTGTTACTTTTGTCAGCATCTTCTCAGTAAAAGAAGGCAGTCACATTTCCTTGCACAGTTCTTGTTACAAGGTTCGCAAGAAGGCAGCAAAATGATGACAGTACCTCTTCTTTTTAACTGCAGCAGAATTAAGTACGACAGTCTCTTCCTAGCTGTTGGTCATTCCAATTGTTGCAATTCCAGTTTAAAGGGTAAAATAACATCCATATTAAGTAGCGTTTTCTTCTTGACCAAAAGCTCTAGTTTGTCCACAAGCTCCATAAAGCTAGCAGAGTAGATCCTCTGATCACACTACTTACATGACCATTTTAGGGACACTATATTCATACAAACAAGTTGTTGTTCAAATCATTCATGTTTTACCAAAAAGAAAAAAAAGTCTGAAACTCAAATCAGAAACATATTGTCATTAACTGGCTTTGCTTTTGGCAAGCTACTCTGAAAACAGACAACTAAATGTTATTTCTCCTTGCATCAGATCGTGCTTGAATTTATGCAAACACCGCAAGCGGTCCAAGTTCACAAAGAATGAAATTGCTGTTTGCCATCTGCACTGGTAGTGTTGTACTGCAGAACATTAACCTTTATTTAGCATCTTTTATGCTCAAAGTGTCACCAAACAGCATTAACTGGATTGGTTAAATGCCAGTGTCAGAGAAGCCACTACAGCAGCCATTAAACAGCTTGAAAAAGCTCAGAGTGAATGTCCTTCTTCACTGTTCAGATCTATTTTACTGTAAGCAAATATTAGAGGTGTCACTAAATGTTTTAGAGGCAAGGTACATAAATACATGAACAATTTTAAATAATGCAGCCATTAATTAGATATTAGCCAGGTATTCAGGAGAAAGAAGGTTAGATTAATGCTGGTGTTCAGTTCTTAACATGCAGAGTGCTTGCAGCCCTAAGGCCTTAAGTATGTATAATTAGCCATGGAACAAAGGCATGCTGAGTTGCTCTAGCACAGATTCATCAGCTTCAGCAAGAAGTGTTGCCAGTCAGTTCCAAGGGTACCGTTTGCAGAGATGCCTATCCAAACAGTAGTCATAACTAACTCTGATCTTTAGAGACAACCAAGGAAGATGATAGAAATATCACTCTTGCCACAGAGAGGGCAAGAGAATTCAGAATGACACTCAGTCTCTGCAAAGGTTATAGATGCAAGGGCTACCTTCTGCTACCCCACCCTAATACAACAAAACAGATTTTACTGATTCAAATTTGAAAGTCTTGTCCTTAGACAATCAGAATGAATTCTTATTAATATCATTTAAAAGAGTGAGGTTTCATGGAAGAAAAAGAAAACAAACAAACCCCATAGTTATGTCACGTTAAGTCACAACATTGGTCCATGCAGTTTGCAGTGTTTTCTGCTCCTGCAAGAAAACTCAGAATATGGTCTGGAGACAGGTAAGAGACACACACACACACACATGTACAGAGCCATTAAAATTTTCAAGCAAAAGCATAACTTGAAGAAAATGCAGCTTATCATTGGCAATAGGCAGTGCAATCCAAAGGGAGCCATATAATAGACTACATGAGCTTTGGATCAAATCTATGAAGCTAATACTACAAACCACTAATAAAAAAAGTTTCCATAAAACAAAGCTATGCAAAGTAACTGTTGTGAAAAGCCATATCTGTCAAAAGTGAAAACCCAAAAGCGAAAACAAAATCAGAGGAACTAATTTTGATTACATCAATAACTGCAGTTTTAAAGGAGGCTAACTGGGGGAAATCAATATAAAGTCACCATAGCACATTTAAAAACACTACAGGACAAAAATCTTACAAACACAGCTGTCTCTCTTTGCCAGTAGACATTGTCACAGAACATAATTTTTTAATCCAAGATTTCTTCACTGCTTGTATTAAACCTTGGTATCCTCTGTACAAACAGAAGGCCCTACTGGATGGCTCCTAAGAGCCATTCTGCTTAACCTCAGTGCTCCAGTTCTCACCTTCCTATGCATCCCCTCAACTCTCTCGCCCTGCCACTCTGTCTTACTACCGAAACTCTGTGAAACAGGTGGAGTAGAGATGGTTTACAGACACCGTTTATGGTCTGCAGAGAAAGCCACAGGGGCATGCTTATCAACAGGGGTGACAACTGAGGAAGAAGATCCAAGAAAAAACACCCCAAAAAGCCCCAAAAGAAAACAAAAGGAAGCACAGCAGAGGTTATGTTGGGTTTGAACATTACTCTGCATTTCCTCCAGTCCACTTGCATCTTACTGTTGCGGTTTTTTTGCAGCACTTACATTTTCCAGCATATTACCCCAGGCTATGGTGCCCTATCCAAGCCTTTTAACCCCAGCCCAACCCCATCCCTTTCAATCACCCTTCTCAAATTCAGCCCTTGTTAGTAATTCAACAGAAGGCTTAACATTGCATGCTGTTCTTTTTCATCCTTTTATTTTTTTATTTCTACCTATTTTAACAGTGGTCATCAGTTTTAACTCTTCAGAATAGCAAGCATGCCCCAGCCATTATAATATTGTCCCTCAACTTCTCTACCATAATTTTGCTATTCCTGTGTTTTCCTGACTTAAATCTAACACCAACCTAATACCAGTTTCTCACACGTTTGTCCTAGGTTTACGAATCCAAAAGGCAAATATTCCATTTCAAATGTAATCTAGGTAATTTTCTATCTTGGCCTGGCCTCTGCCAAATGTCATTGAACGCAGGGACAAAATTCTACTGCAAGACTTTTTGCTTTCTGTACTTCCCTCACACAGGTACAACATGTTTAGAATATGGCTGCTGAAAATAAATTTTACTTCAAGACAGAACAGGCTGCTCAAATGCTCTAATCTGAAAAGACCTTGTTCATACAAAGGCTCTATCTTAGAAGAGCCCTCCATGAATGACAAAAGAGGACTGTGATTCATTTGGCAGCTGAATTATTTTAATCGTTCCACAAAGGCATATAAAGCCCCATACATATCACAACTTTTGTCTTCCACAGTCGTTTTTCTCTTCCCTTTCACTCAATCATTTTTCTCTGAATTATTAAATCCTTTTTTCCTCTTGTTACAGTTTGGGAATTCTCTGACTGTAAGAACTCATAAGAGAAGGTTATAATTAGCAGTAAAAGAAAGAGGGTTGTACAGAAAAGATGGTTGTATGGGAACTGTGAAATGGAGGCTATTTCAGGTAACTGAAAAACACAGTGCTCACTTCAGTGTATGACTTCTTCAGCAAAACTCATCCCAGTTTACCAGACAGCATGCAGGTGGTTCACTGGCTGACAGATAAAGTCCACAAATTAACACACACAGGCACACAATCAAGCCAGTAAAAAGCAATTTTGTAGGAAAGACCAAACTACATGCCTAACAGCTAAAGAGACAAGAGCAATCTTAATGGCATGAACAAATCTAAAATTATCATTAATGTACAGCTCTCAAAAAAAAATCTTTTGAGATGAGAGAAAGTTATAGCAATTCAGATGAGCTAGAAAAAGATATTAAAAATTAATACGTTTTTCAAAACAACATGCAGATTGTTTCTCTTATAGTTTTGAGTCCGTTTGACAAATACAGGTCCACGAACTGATTTACACGTTACTGTAATGAGAGGAAATTATTAAATGAATTACAGATGAGTCAAAGTCAATATACAATGCAATACTGAGGCTTAATCTGGAATACTATGTATCATTATCATGTTGTGTCTGTTCAGCATGTGAACATGTGCTGTAAATAAAATACAGAGAAGTGCTGCTAGTATTCTCAAAACAATGAGCCTACCTGGCATCAGTATCTCAAGCAAAGAGAAGACCTTCAATGGCTGTTTAAGAACAAAGAGCAAACAGGATCGATGAAACACCATGGGGAAAAACCAAAAAGCCATCTCACACGGACAGTGCTTGAACAATAGCAAGTGATAAAAACTGGCCATTAATAAATTTAGGATAATGTGTAAAGGAACATTTCTAACCAAGAGAGCAAAGAGATTCTCAAGCAGCATTTGCTGGGGACAGTGACAACACACTGAAGCTTCATAAACCTGAAATACAGGGCATGCAAGAGTAAAGGGACTGGAACAATGAACAATGAACTAAGAAATGTTTTTCAATCTCATCTCATGCTCTTGCTCTCTCATTCATAAATAAAATCCGTAACATATATACACGAATTCCCTTGTTAAGAAGACACATTCTTCTCTCCTGAGTAATCTGAAGCTACTCACAGTAACATCGCTGTCTCTTGTGGTTAATATTCTGATATTTGTACCTTTTTGTATGCAAGTTTTTTCCAGCAGTTCCCTCTAAGGGTTCTCCTCCCTTGATTCTTTTACATCAGACAAGCCTTGTATTGATATTGCTGTCTTTCAGAGAATGTGGATACTCCTCTCTGTAGCTGCCTACTTTCATGGAGGGTTACTTATGACTTGTAATAAGCTAACATCTCACCTCTTCACAGTTAAATGTCACTTCAGAAGTTGTGGGATATGGGGAGAAAAAAAGGAGGGACGGAAAGGGGTATGCAGAAAAGCACGGCCTGCAGAAAGCTAGGATTTTAAAAAAAAAAAAAAATCAAATAAAGGCACTGGAGTTCACTCAGCATATTTAAGCGCTTCAAGAATCACAATTTCATAAAGTTGCTAAAACCTCCTTCTTTATCCTTGGCATAAGTGTATGTGTGTGTAAGCAGTGGGAAAGGCTTCATATTTTTAATTAGAGTGTGAAAAATGCTGCTCATTGAAAGAAAAAAAAAAAGTAGTTATAATTAGACGTGGAAACTAAAACCAACACTTCACTTGATTATACAAAAAAGGCATCACTTGTTCACAAGATACAGCCTCTAGGTGGGCCCGGAGTCTTATCCTCCATACTTCAACTAACAGTCCTTTTTACAACTCCATAGTTGAGTGATCCCTGTAGAGCCAAAGTACTGTGCTCAAACCAATTGTTTTTACAGTCTCACAGAATGGCTGAGGCAAGAAGGCACCTCTGGAGATCGCCTACTCCAACCCCGTGGCTCAGAGCAGGGCCAGAGAGAGCAGGATACTCAAGGCTGTGTCCAGTTGGCTTTTAATTACATACAAGGAAGAAGGCTCCACAAGATCTCTGGACAACCTGTTCCAGTT
>VZTL01020418.1:0-19215 GCA_013400535.1 Scopus umbretta | reverse complement strand
TGGGATTCCTGAAGACTGGACTTACCAGTAAAGACTGAGGTTAATAAGGCATTCAATGCCTTCACCTTCCCCATGTTCTTTGCCAGCATGTCCCCACCTCATCCAGCAGCAGGCCCACATTTTCCCTTGTCTTCTTTTTGCTACCAATATACCTGTAGAAGCCCTTCTGATTTCCCTTCACGTACCTTGCGAGACTCATCTCNGATTTCCCTTCACGTACCTTGTGAGACTCATCTCCAGGTGGACTTTGCCTTTCCTAACCCCACCCATGCACGTTCAGACAGTGTCTCTATATTCCTCCCAGGTCACCTCACCCTACTTCCACCTCTTGTACATTTCTTTTCTATGTCTGAGTTTTGTCAGGAGCTCCGTGTTCATCCATGCAGGTCTCCTGCCACCTTTGCTTGATTTCCTGCTCATCTGAATGGATTATTCTTGAGCTTAGAGGAGGTGATGCTTGAAAATCAGTCAGATCTCCTGGATCCTTCTCTCCAGGAATCTATCCCCTGGGATTCTTCCAAGCAGATCTCTGAAGAGGCCAAAGTCTGGTCTCCTGAAGACCATGGTTGTGATCCTGCTTTTTGCCTTGCTCCTTCCTGTCAGGATCCCAAATTCCACAACCTCACAGTCACTGCAGCCAAGGCTGCCCTGACTTTCACATACCCAACCAGTTCGTTCTTGTTTGTAAGTATCGAGTCCAGCAGACCTTGTCCCCTCCTTGGCTCCTTGAAACTTCCTGGATTGCTTGTGCTCTGCTGTTGTCTATCCAGCAGATATCAGGGTGGCTCAGTCCCCCCTGAAGACCAGGGCCTGCAAATGTGAGGCTGCTTCCAGCTGTCTGCAGAAGTCCCCAGATACTTCTTTCTGATCAGGTGGTCTGTAGAAGACACCAATATTGATCTGCCCTCTGACTCTGACTGCAGGTCATGATATCCCTCCCCAGTCATTCCTAGTTCAAAGGTCTCCTCACCAGGTTGGCCAGCCTGTTGGCAGAGATGCTTTTGCCCCACTTAGTCAGGTGGAACTCGTCTCTTTCTCGAAATTGTTTCCCCGGTCTAGGGGATGCTGCAGGCTGTCTCCTGCCCCAGCCAGCCTGACTCCTTGGGCATGCCCTGGGAAACTCCCATCACTCCCAGCCCCCAGCCTCCCCCAGGGAGCCACATCTGCTGCGTCCTGGCACCAAACAAGTTATTAAATCCACTCCTGTCATGCTATAGGAAATGAAAACAGCTGACAAGTAAGCATTATAACTGCACTTGAGGGTTTGTGAATAATGCTTGGTTTATCTTGGTTAATCATTTTACAAGTGAGAAAATGGAAGAAATTGTTAAATAAAGGCTCGATGTTCCGGTTGCATTAGTGTGTTATCAGAGGGGCAGTGATAACCTCCCATTCCACGCTTTTAGCTGCTGAAAATGTAAGATAACTGGACTTAGCTTAACCCCGTGCTGAAGTCAGTCCCACTGCCTTCAGTGAGGAAGGCTGAGAGCAGACAGGGCATGGGCAGTTCCTGCAGCTCTGATTATGTGCAGTAACCTGATAAGGCACTGTTGCTTGATTATGAAGTTGAGGTCTAAGCCTAGGCAGCTTTAACTTAAATGGATTTGTCTTGAAACAGGCAAATCAGTGAACAGGAGGAATTAGAAATCTAATTTAAATCCCAGTATATCTCATCATTTACTTCGGTATTCTCATGAGGAATTCTTGGTCTCATTAATACCATATTTAATAGGAGAAGCTGTTAATATCTCAAATTACAAAAGGATTTTAATATCCTATTGAAAACAATAAAAATAATAATTTAATAAATTTCTGTGCTTTGTAACATCCTCTCTGTTGAGACCGAACTGAGATGGTCTCGGTGGTCTTGTCATATTGAGTGCTGAATAGTCATTTCTTATTAACACTGTTTCTAGCATCTTTTGGCCTTTGCTCCTTTTCTTTGCTTTCTGCCACTTGCTTGCTGGAGTGAAGAGGATGAATTATGCTGAGAGCTATGAAGCTGGAGAACTGTGGAGAACAGGAGCTGCTGTAAGTCCTGTCCCCGGAGAGGGAAAACAGCACAAATCTTGCATATTCAGGTGGATTTGAGATCAGCAAGGTTCATCTTTACGTTAGCTAAGCACCTTCACAGCGCACAGCTCCTGAGCAGACACGGGCTCATGCTGAGAGGGACTCTGCTTGCCCTGGTTCTCAATACTCTCCTGCTGTGCAAACTACAACAAAAGCTTATTTCTTGTTTTGTTTTGTATTGTGCTGTATGTCCCCCACAGGATGAGCAGCAGAAATAAAAATCACTTTCCTCAATACTCAGCCTTCTGTTTTTCTATCCAGATCAGGCTGTGCTTTCACCCTGACAAAACTGAGATTTTCGCCCTGCCTAGGCTCAGCCTGCCTTTTGTTGTCCTTGTGGTAGGTGGTCCTGGAGCCTCTTTAGAGTTGGAAATGTAACTTCTCCATTAAGCCAGGTTATTTTTTATATAGATGTTTATTTTTTTCTCAAAGCTTAATAAAAACTGACACTCAGGTTCAAATAAGTCCAAATACTCTAACTTTTTATCTACTAATATTTCAGTTTTGTAAAATGAGTGTCTTTAAATATAAGCAGACATTCAAGGAGTCATTTTCTCCTCCCCCACTTCTTTTTAAACAACATTTGCATAAGTAATTCTTGGTTATGCCTTCAGCAATGGTGTTTGCCTTCAACAATGGGTAAATTTATTAACTATTTCATGCTCAAGTGATTCCTTATACTAGTAATCAAGCCATCAAAATTTTTGGATGTTCTATATGTGTGTGAGGCATTATACAGTTTACGTGGGACTTATTATGGCACTTATATAAAATACAGACACACATACACACAAACAGACATATGTATGTACTTATATATACATGTACAAATATATGTGTACATATCTGTATAAACCTCTCCAGAACAGCTTGCCATCTCAAGTATTTAAGAACAGACATGTCAAGAAAATGGATCAGTAACTTCTGCAGAATATTTTCCGACCATCAGTGTGTTTCCTAAAGTTCAAAGGCTTTCTATCATTTGGAATAAAATATTTTCATTAAAAAACAACAGCCACATTTAAACTGGGAACTTTGTGATTGCCTTCTTTTGCTGCTAGATATGTTTTCCTATATTCTTGCAAAGCAGGACTCTTTCTGGAATATCCTGAAAAATTTGTTTTTAGAGAAAAATGTCATTATGCATATACCAATTTCTTTTGCAGAAATAATGTTCTCCAAAGATTTATTCTGATTGTTTGCTTTAACTTCCCATAAAAAACTAAAATTAGATATCTGCAATATAATTTCAACCTCAAGTTCAATAGCTATGAAATTTTCTGTAAAAAAAACAAACAAGCCACAAACCCCAGCAGTCAAAGACATTTGGTAACACACACACACTTCATGGTATAACATCACCATCAAAAAAAGAAAACTCAAACTGCAAAGCCCAACACTAAGATTGAGGGAAAAAAGGTGGTAAATAATGCATTTTCAATTTTATAAATGGCCATTATAATTTGGAAAATATTATGTTGTTCTTCAGTGACACAAAGTAAGAAAGCTCTTGGGAATTTCTTGAATTGGCCTAAAAATCCTTTTTAGACAAGTAAACATACACATTTATGTCTGTATTTGCATGTGTGTATACACATTTGTGTGCAAGTCTATTTGTGTACATATAAAATTTTGATTTGTTTAACTTCTTTAGCTTTATTAATGCAAAAGTATTTGTAGCCATCTGTTAAAAAAATCAATGAAATTGAAAGAAATTTTCTTATGACCAAACCTCAGAAGGTGTTAAAATATCCTTGGTTTTGCATATGTGAGGAGAATTGCCCGCTATCCCACATAGGACTTATTCAGCACCACCAATGCCACGTAAATCACTCAAACATAAGCCAAAGGTCCAGTCTTTATAATGTTCTGGCTGAATACTGGTCTGGGTCATCTCCAAAGTTCATATGCAGAATTAATGATTCGCTGATGGTTATTTTATGTCTGTAGTTTCAATTACCTGATACAAATCTTTCTTCCCAGGTGAAGCTATGACTTATAAAAGAAAGCACCCGTGTAACTATGTGGAGTCACAAAAGGAAGCTAATTAGGGCCATTCTTAACTTAAAACTAGTTGCACAGCAGAACTGATGAGTGAGATGGAAGAAAGGCAAGAAGGACACCAGGAGGACTATTCAGGATTGCTACCTGTGAAATTTCCTCTCTCTGACATGGAGCTGCCACTTGTAATTATTAACCTGGTAAAGTCAGCATCTGCAAACCAGTCCCAAGTCAGAAACAGATTTCTCAGTCAGCATTATCTGGCCTCTGATGCAAGTTCGTATTGGCATAAAACTGGCTGCTCTCCTTCCTGGCAAAAGGAAACGTTTCGCAGGTGGCTAGATGTCTGCCCATGGGCATGGTTCTTTCAGATGTCACTTCTAGTCTCTTCACCTCAAGATATCATGAAATGGATCCAGTTATATGTAAATAAGATCCTCGCATAGATGCCACATGTAATTTTCTTCTACTTTTCACAGATCTGGTATGCCTGCTTTTTCACACATTAAAAAAGCAGTTTAGAAAAGAAAGCACAGACTGACTTCCAGAACTCAAGTTAAAACTGATCTAGTTCCTCCTGCTCCACTATAAACCTTAAAAGCCTGTGTACAATATTATACCAACCAGCTGGGGACCAGGTTGAGCTAGAGACAGTTAGTCCCTTAAGAAAAGATAGGTTCAAGAAGACATATAGATTTTATATAGCCATTATGAATATATGATGCTCTTTTAATATATTTCTGTGACTACATTAATTTATTTTCATTATTAAATAACATGTGTTTATTTCTTACAGGTTTCTTTACAATGAATTGCATGCTGCTTCCAGTGAGTTGTATAGTCTCCTTTACAGACTGAGATGCTGTTTTGTGAAGATGAACCCATTTCTGAGAAATGACAATACCTAGCAAAATCCAGAGCCTTTAATTATCGATCCAAGGATCCAAGAATTAAATTAAGGATCCGACTTCCCTACTAAGCCAGCATCTTATTCTACCTCACCAACCAACAGAATGTATCATGAAAAGGCGACCAGGCATTTTCTGACATTTTGTTGAAGACATCAGATGAAACATTAAAAAAAGGTTCAGTACAACATCTGTATTCAACAGAGACAGTTAAATCCAAGACAAACTTCATACAAAATAAGAAATGAAGATATTGTTTCCATTCTTTTACCTCCCCCCTCACCACTGCTTCCTCTGATAATTTTATTAGGAGTCAGGGAAGAACAGAGTGTATATATCTAAATTCAGTAGCTGTTTAAGACAGTTGTCTAAGATCAACCGTATATAGGGTAGATGCTAAAAGCATTAGTAACCCTGAGTACCACTCTATTCTGCATGTAACCCCAGTGAGGACAGAGGATGGAGAAGACTGTGCTGTTGAGACTTGATTATGTTGACCTAAGAGTTTACACATGCCCCGTGCCTTCAGACAGGATGTCCTGCAACATGAAAAGCAGGCTTATCTCCCACTGAAGCCTCCAGTCCCTGGCATACCAAAAAAGCTGCTCCCATTTTCCACCTGCAGGGTGGATTTATTTTGTTTTAGAAAGCCCTCTTGGTGGGTTGCAATAAGCCATGTATGTGTGCAATACCCAGTGACATGGGGCCATGAAGTACTACTGCAATGCAAATAAAGCAAGGCTGTAACAGGTCTACTGAGGCAGGCAGGCAGCACTGAATATCAGCACTGTTGAACTAGCATACAAGCATCAGCGTGAATCTCTGTTATTATCTAGCATGTACTTACTGGGTTAAAATGATGTACTGAAATAAAAAATGACAGTAAGACATTGCTATAACAATAAGTATTTCAGGTTAATTTTGGTTCTGCAAAAAAATGCTGATAATTAGATATTCATAGTGGCAACTATTAGAGCTATCAGCTTGCAACTTGAATGACAGCATCAAGTCTCTGTCTCTTTTACATAGAGAAATATGTCCTTGTTGTTTAGCTCTTTTATGTATAAAAGAAATAAGGATTGGTACAATTGTCTTAATGTTTGAACTGACTTCGTTATACGAAATGATCATGATCAAATATTTCCAGACAATAGGAAAATTTTGTGTTCTTTTTTTTGCCATTAGCAGACATTTTCTCTGTCAAACAAATCAACATTCTCCATTCTAATATCCACCCTTACATGTTGTAAATCTAATGAAAATGTTACTAAGTGTACAGTAGTCTATGTATCCCTTCTTTCTTTTATGTACTTCGGGAATGTATTTTAAAAACCGTCCGCTGTTGCTAATCTGGGTTGGGATGTCTTTTAATGGGATCTCCAGAAGATTAATGGCTTCCCAAGAATCTCTGATGTTAAGCCAAACGAATCTTCATGTACATCCACATCAGTCAGAAATACATTGGGGTGTCTCTCAGTCGTTAGATCTGCTCCTCAGCTTCCCTCATCTTTTGAAATTAATTCAGCCTTATTGCTTAGACCTCAGAAGAAGGGAGCTGAATTCCCTGCCTCGTTGCAGACCTTCAGAATATGCTTACATTTTTCTGTGACTCAGCTCCTTGTCTGTAAAATAGAAATTTTAAAATTTAAGTGGAGAGTAGGAGCCTAAGGACAAATGAAAGAAAATTCATCTACACCAACATATTCAGTGAGAGCCACAGTGAACCAGGCCGTTTTTACAGAGATACAGCACAACAGGGAGCTGTGAAGTGCATGAGAACCTGCTTTAAGATCTTAAAAAATTTTACATGTTTGACCCAGAATAACAATACTGTTAAAGTGTAACAAGTTTTAAGTGATTCAAAATTTTATTTTATTTTAATTTTTTTTTTTTATGAGAAGAGTAATAACTTCTGCAATATACTAAAGTTCATAAAGAAACACTAAAGATGGAGAGTCAGTCTACATTTTGACAGTTACTTCAAAGTTTTGCTATCTTATTTGAAGCAGCTGAGGGCAGGGATGAAAGCAGCCAGAATGTAATTAAGGTGTTGGAGACTAAAATTGTCTCTCCACTGTCCAGTGATAAATGACCATGTATTAGAAATGGCCTTTCAGATAAGATGAGGACAGTGTCAGTAGGGTGAATACTGGGTTATCTGCAAGGCAAGACCACAGTCCTGCTGAAGGTCTGCTGTCTCAAATTTGGTACTTTAAAAATTGAAACACTCATTTGCTTGTCACCGTTGAAGGAGGTCACACTTGCTGCATTTCTGGATGACGAGAGATGGAATTACTTTAAAAAAATGCCTAGCTGAGGGGAACAAATCCTATTAGAAATAATGGAATCTCATGGGTTACTCAGGTTCAGTGCTCCAAAATTATTTTGACAACTAATCTCATTGAAATCAAAGGGATGTAGTACTTCCATATCTTTGAGGAGCTTTTGTTGTCTATGAAATTCTGCATATGAGCTAAATACTTTATTATTACTATTCTGTAGTGACATTGACTTTAACTCCACCCTTATCTTATTCAGACTGATTTGTAAAGTTACTCTGTAGCCAGTCTTTCAAAGTGAAAATGTGATTGTTGTTGCTCTTGTTATTTATTTTAGTAAGTAAAAATGGTAGAAAAATTATGTGTGGGGAAAAAAAAAAACAACTAATCAATATCTTTATTTGCGCAACTATTCCCACTGAGATAGTAATCCCTCTCACAACAGAAATCTCTTTGAGGCATGGAAGCTTTTAAAATGTTTTCCTGTGTTGTTGTGATGGGAATGGATCAGTAATTCCAAAAGAACTCCTTTATGTAAAAATTACTTAGAATAAAGGAATCTGTGGGGAGCTGGATTCATCAAACCCCATGAGCCTCCATGAGCTCCAGTGAGGGAATGAAGAATTGCACGCTTGGATTATTTCCTATTTTTCTTAAGAAAGATTAGTATTTGGGAGAAAAATATGCAAATGCATACTTGCATATGCAAATGCAAATCTTAACATGCTTCTAGTCAAACTTAGCCACCACTAGACAAAATCCAATTGCCACCAATAGACTCCTACTGTGTTTAAAAGGTTTTGGGCATGCCTTTAAAAAGAAGCAATTTCTAGCACTCTGTTCTAGCTCGAACAGAAGTTGCTGAGGGCCGCAATGCCTAAGTAAAGGGTGACGTTTGATTTTTTTCTGTAATGAAGGATGTCAGATCAGATTATTAGTATTGTCCCTTCCAGCTCTCACACCTCAGAAATGACACACTTGCATAACCAGACGCTGAAACATGTGCCCTGTTTCTTTGTTGATCACTGGGGGCATCCAAGTACTGAAGCAGCTTCAGATGAATGGTTGTATAAGAAGGGAAGCTTGCAGAGAGTAAGTGTGTAACTGATGCTCACTCCTGAGAGTTTGGTGTTGACAGAAGATAACAGCATCCCACCATGATTTTCTTCAAACCTTTTTGATCCCAATGCAGATTCTGAGGCAGGGAATATGTCAAGAGGTGGTTTGGATCCTTAGTTTTGCTGGATAACTGGTGGGGTGTAGAAGAGATAATAAATATCATGTATGCAATTAGTTTTTGTCCTCGTTTCAGCTGGGATAGAGTTAATTTTCTTCCTAGTACCTGGCACAGTGCTGTGGTTTGGACTTAGGATGAGAACAATGCTGATAACACACTGATGGTTTAGTTGTTGCTGAACAGTGCTGACACTGGTCAAGGGTTTTGTAGCTTCTCATGCTCTGCCAGGGGCACAAGGAGCTGGGAGGGGGCACAGCCAGGACAGCTGACCCAACCTGCCCACAGGGCTATTCCATACCATACGGCATCACGCTCTGTATGGAAACTGGGGGGAGTTGGCCGGGGGGCAGCGATCGCTGCTTGGGGATGGGCTGGGCATCGGTCAGTGGGTGGTGAGCAACTGCATTTGGCATCACTTGTTTTGTATATTCTTTTATCATTATTATTATTTTCTCTTCCTTTTCTGTCCTATTAAATTGTTTTTATCTCAACCCAAGAGTTTTACCTTTTTCCTGGTTCTCTCCCCCATCCTACCTGGGCAAATGGCTGTGTGGTGTTTAGCTAGTGCCAGGTTATACCACAACAGTTTTTAATCCTGCTAAATTGACTTGAATGCATGATTTGAAGGAACATTTATACTATTAACGACAATAGGTCATGGAAGAGGCTTGAGCACTCCTGTTTGATTGCTAGCATACTTGCAGCTAACATGTTCTGTAGTAAAATGAACGTAGCTGACTGGCTATTGCAGTAAACACTGGTGGATGCCAGATGCTTTAGTGCAATTGAAACCATTCTGATCTGCAGTGTTTTGTCCCATATTCTCTTCAAATTGGGAAAGAGTCTCATTCTTTGGGGTATGTCAGCTGGCAACTCTAGCTCTCACATGTGCTGCCTGGACCACTTCCAAGTCACTCAGCAGGGAGCTGGAAGGTAGCTGTCTGCTCCAGCCAGGTCAAGCTGCCAGAAGGTGTTGCAAAGGGACAACTCTCCATCTGTACTAATTTACAGCTGAAAAAATCTGTGAAGTTTCATGAAAAAAGATGGCAAAAAGAAAGGATCCTGCAGGTTATCACAATTATATTTGCATGTGGGTTCCCTATAAAGTTGTGCACTAAGACAAGGTGAGAGATGGCTCTTTCGTAATTGTCAATAAAATGGTAAAGGAGCTAAAAGTATTTTAAAAAAAGATCACTTCCTCAATGGCAAAATTGATTATGAAGATGGTGTTCCCACTCTTCTGAAAGACTACCAAAAAATGAAGGCATTTAGTTCAGCCTGAAAAACAGGGTATGACCTTTGAGCAGTCACATTCCAAAAGGAGTTATTGGTCTTGAAACCCAGGCTGCAAAAAGGATGATACAGGAGAAACTGCAAGACAGAGATGTAAGACTGCATTCTTTTCCTGAATGTAATTAGATACATTGCACAAAATTCTACTGTATTGTGGTGTTTACATATCTGACTTTTTAATTTAAGCCTAAAGAGTTAAATGCCTGATATCTTGGCATTTCGGTGAAGTCTGCTAAAGCATTTTTAAGTCCTTGACTTAGCTTACCCTCTGATTTTTTTTCTGGTGGGCAGCCATAAAAAGTGGATTTTTATTATATTGATAATTAATTATTATTATTATTATTAATAATTCATCTATCTGCTGGAATTCATTTTAGACCCTAAATGTGTTCACAGAACTGATATCACAAGTTGCAGGTCTCTCTGTCTGTGTGTATGTAAATACTGTTGTAGATGTAGACACAGATATCATCCAAGCTACAGAGGTTGTCACTTTTTCAGGAAGAGAGTGACAGGTTGGCAGATCTTTAGCAGTTGAAGAGCAGGAAGAATCAGGGTCCCTGTGCTGCAGCCACAGTCTCTTATTGTGTGGTTATGTGTATCTGTGCAATTTGCTCAACCTCACAGAGATCAGATTTAGCTGTTTCTATTTTGTTTTCCATAGCCACAGTTTTTATAGCACTAGAAGTTTTAAACAATATTTGTAGACTCTTTATGTGTATATGGCAGGTATTAAATTCTTCTGACTTGCCACAGCGGAATAACTGGTGTCTCATATCTGCAGAGGTAGTTGGTTACAAGAATTTAGTCTTAAGTCATATCAAAAGCCTGCAAATGTTCAGCCATATATATATTGAATGAGTGTTTTGTTTTATTTTTTCCTTTTTCCTTTTAGCAGTATATGTGACAAGTTTTGCATTTCTTTTTTTTTTTTCCATGTGTCTGTTTCTTTTGCTTTTACTCTCTCTCTTCTTTTTCATGAATCAATAATTTTTCTATTATTTGGGAGAATTCAGAAGGCAACAAACAACTTAGACTATTGTTGGCACAAATCTTTACCCCCACATTTCAGATGCTCAAAACCCACAGCATAATTGGAACCTAGAGAGAAACCTAACATGACACTAGGTGGCTGTTTGTAAAGCATGAATGCAGAGGAGGAAACATGTTTTGAGCCACTGAAAGCAATAGCATAGATATTTTCATGATGAAGAACAGCAGCTGCAGTAACACGAGCGCCAATGAAAAATTACAAGGGCTGTCAATTCTCATATTTCAGATGATGACCTGATCACCAGCTGAAGTCAGTTAGAAATTTCCCCCCATGGTGTATTATTGTCCAATTAGATGTATTATGGAGTTTTATATGCCCTCTTCAAACATTCAGTGTTGGCCAGTGTTGGGATTATGAAGATGCATTGGAGGGACCATTGCTCTGTTCTGAAATGGCAATTCTGTATTCGCATGTTTAAAGGAGGGAAATCATGGGTAATGTTTAATGAGGCAGAGGAAAGAATTTGTGCCCTTCAGAATTATTTGTTCAGGGTCATACTTTCCTACTTGTCATCCACCTCCTGCCTGCCTGAAATTCTCAATGACTGGTTTCTGATAAAGCAAAGTGAGGTCCTCTTGTTATGTTCAGGCAGAGTGGAGGGAAGAGCCACTCTAGATTAAATGCAGACCTCAGTAAAAAAGTCCATTTCTTTCAAAGGAGACTATCTTCATTCTGGCAAGGGAGACATCAGAAGAGTGACAAGACTGTTAAATAACTGGATAATACTAAACCTACATTGTCTTTTGTTACTAGATATAGCAAAGGGATGTTTAGAT
The DNA here is from genome assembly GCA_013400535.1 of Scopus umbretta. NCBI lineage: Eukaryota > Metazoa > Chordata > Aves > Pelecaniformes > Scopidae > Scopus > Scopus umbretta. The sequence goes on along the minus strand of VZTL01020418.1, from coordinate 7,594 downwards.
GGCTGAAACACAAAATGAGACAACATGTGAGTGTAGCACATACCCTTCCATTCTCTCATCTGAACAACTGATAAAATGAGTAGTCTGGCTGATCTGGAGGACCAAAATGTGAGACTCATGATGTTGGCAAAGTCTGAATCACCTGGAACTGATCTCTACTGTTTACAAACCTTTCTTTCACTCAGTTGTGTCAAAGTTTGCAGACATAGCAAGCCAAATCTGCTTCAGAGAAGTCAAGAAGCATGCATGGATGCCAAGTATTACTGTACACTGCTGCTGTTTCTATGCCACACCTGGGGAGATGCTGAACACCTCCCAGAAAAGAAAGTCTCATCTCAGGTAGTCCTATTGTCAGTAGTTCATATCATGATCACTAAACAAAGTGTGGGCTCATTTTAACAAAGGGAAATCAAGCTAGTAGTTTCATCTCTGTCCAGAGTTTGATTGGCCTGCCATCGGAACCACTTGGCTGTAAGCCAGTTCTGGAACAGCTCAGTAGTTAATGTGACACAGAGCCCAAGCCAATAAATAGGACACTTATGTTTGACATTGCATCTGCAGTGCAGTGTGCCTTGACTTTCTCCATGGCTGCTTTGCTACATCTCCACCGGTCCCAGACCAGTGCAGATGTCATTATCTCAGCTCCAGCTGGGGAAGTGGGCCATGCTGCCTTCCCTTTCCTGCAACAAGCAGCATTTCTCACATGTTGAGGCATCTAAAATCTGCTGCAGGTGTGAGATAATGTGTGCTGGGAGATTAAATCAGTGAGGGAAATGTGCTTCTGAAGGGGACTATAAGAGGATAAAAGGTGACCAGGAACCTCAGTGCCACCTTTTGATGCACCTTTTATCATAGGATTGAAGTCCACTTGGAGAGACCAAATCCACTTGGAGAGCCAAAGATTAGTGAGAGCAGAGAACACCTTCCCACAACCCTACCTCTCTCTGAAACCTCATTGACCCCTTGTATGAAAAGTTCAGTAGCCTTGCAATACTTGGAGTCTCATGACACTACATTTGGCATGAAAAATTCCAGTAACATCTCTCTGCAATTCCAGTGACATTGCTCTGCAGTAGTGTAGGTGGACTCTTGTGGCAACCAGCATTTTGAAGGTGCAAGCTAAAGCTGAGCACCTCAGTTTGTATGAATCTACCTATCTGCTTGGCAAAACTAAGTGGACCATAGGTAGGTGAAAAAAAAGGATGGTTAGAAATTGAGAGTTGCACTGAGGTTTTTGACCTCTGAAGATCATTTTCCAGTCATTTTGATTGGAAGGATGTTGAAAAATGAGTTGGAAAAAAAAAAACAAACCCACAAAACAATAAGAACAGATGGTATAGGTTTTTGTTCCACAGCAAACTTGAGTCCATATTGAGGGACTGTGTCTTGATCACCTCTGGAATCGAGGTGATCGACCGATAATATCAACTGATACTAGATTTTATAAGCCCTATTTTTTAATTAATATTTCTAACTCCTCTATTTAAACCAGAGAGCAAAACCTAATGCATGGTGAAGGAGATTTGCAACTCCACTCAAAAATCTTTGGTGCAAGACTATTTTGAAAGAGATAGAAGGAATTTCCTTTTGTTTTGTAAGAAACCCAGAACTGAACAAATCTGTAAGTTTTGTACATTGCCTGCAGTAATGAGACTATCAGTCTAAAATAAGGTCCAGTTCTGTCTCTCATGAAATAATTGATCCTGATTTCCATCTTCTGTACACTTAAATGCTAGATATATATTTATGGTACACTGACGTATTTAGCTGTTTTCATTAAAATAGACACTACTGAAATTATTCATGCCATTCAGCAATGTCTTATTTCAGCTTCTTTATTGCATGTCCCTCTTTTTACCAAGTAAGCTGTATAATAAAATTCTGATCCTACATAATCACTGAATTTTTAAATACGATCCACTTGTATCTCCAGGGAAAACTAGCTTCTCCTAAACAAACAATGTTGCCACTATGCAGAAAGACTGAAATGTTTGGAGCAAAAAGAAATTTTGCAATTCAGATTGGGTGGTGGTAGGGGAAGGTCATTTTGTTCATTTTCATCAAGGAACAGAAGAACCTCAAACAGTGGAGACTGTGTTGTTAAATTAGTTCTGAAAATCAGCAGCAGCTTTGTTTGGTTCTTTCCAGAAGTACTCATTTCACTCTATTATAGCACAGTCCCAGATACATGCATCAGGTGGTTCAGAAAAGACAAAAGTCTTTGCTCTAAAAACGTTTGTCATCCATAATTACATACAAATTACGGGAAGTAGCAGCATTTTGCAGCTCCTTTGTCTGAGTTTCTTCAGATGGAAAATCTGCTTATATGTCTGTATCTTGGTCCCAATGAGAAGAAATGAAAGACTATGGGTCATAAGGAAGCTATACGTCTTTCTTCTGAGCCCATCATCAGCTAGCTCTGGGGACTTAAATTTTAGGCACCTGGAATATAACTTATTTCACCTAAAGATATATGTGCAGTGTTTGTTTGGGCTACTGGCTGCTACTGAAAGCAGTAGCTTTATTTTCTTCTAGCTGTGGGCTGGGTCTTCTCACAGCTGTATGGTCTCTTTTTCCTTGTGTGGGAACTTGTGGTTGAGCCATCTGCATCAAACTTAGCTGTCACATCGCTGCACAATGCAGTAAATTGTCAGGACTGCAGGCTGCCCTTCTGTGAGTCCATCTCATGGGGGAAATAATATTTTTGGGGGAATGGTTTAGCTTTCCATTGTACCAGCCTGCTGAATTGATTCGTCCTGAGGCTGTATGACCCTTAGGTTCAGTGCAAGGGAGGCAAGTGAGACAAGCAAGAAATTAGAACACTTCTTTTTAGCAGCCACCTGAAATCGTACCATATTGAGACTCTAGCCAACTTGATCAGCAGTAGACATCTATACTTTACACGTCTGAAATAAGATTAACCACCCCTGCCTCTCTGGATTAGGTGACTCTGTGTCCATTTTTTGGACTAAGCACCTTAAATTCGGCTCAGTCTAAAGGCTATATTAAGTCTGCAGGAAGCCCTGATATCTTGTGAATAAACTGTTAGTCTAACGACTAAGATACTGGTCTAATTGTTGCAAAATTGGAAGTTCATCCTGGCTTTATTGGTATGTATCTTTTGCATGTTTCCCTCATGAGAACTCGTTCTGTCTATCAGTACAGGTTTGGGGGTTATGTAATTTTGTGCACACTTGCTGGTCATTCCATTATTTTGTTTGTACCTTTAAGCTACAAGAAAGGTGGAAAAATGAACATTAAAAAAAAATTATTACCTCATTAGTGTAATCAACAGTGTTGTAATCCTGTGTAATATTACACAGATCTCTGTACAGATACACAGATTTAATGAAGACATCAGGTGCTTTGTTTTCTTTCAGTTAAAATTGCTGGATATTATGGTAACTTAAAGTTCAAGGTAAATTAATAAAACCTAGGTAGTTTTCTGTCTAATAGCAAATACTGACTTGAAGTTACCTATGCATGCATGTTTTTTATTCCAGTGACTTGTCTATGACTCCTTTTAAAATTACTCAAATGGCATGGGTCTTGAGGAAACAAAAAAAAAAGAGAGACATAGAAAATGAGCCTCATTGGTATTTTTATTTAATAAAAATAAATGTTCTTCTCCACTTTATTAAATTCAGATACATTCTCTGTTTCATAGCCCTAAGAGTACATTACAAAGACGAACAGATGTACTGGTAGATTTTTTTATAGAAGAGTAAAAAGTCTAGGATGCAAATGGGACATCTTAGTCTTTATAATAACTTAGGCAATTTCATATCACCTGGCATTCGTCCATTCAGTTCAGTTCAGCTTGTCTGGCCAGAGGAGTTTGTGGATTGATTATACAAGTCCTCTGGCTTGAAAAATAACAGCTGCAATATCCAGAGGTTCTTCCCTGATTAATTTATTAATGTTTGAAACAGTGCCCCACAGAGGCTTCCTAAATACTGCTGGTTTGATAGACAAGTCTGGGGAACGCTAAAAGCAAGTCATTAAGTGTACTTTTCTATGAACTCTAGTTTGTCATGGGTTTAGGAGAGGGGTGTCTCAGTGATATCAACTTAAGTTTCAGCTATGATTGGGGAAAATTAAAAAGCTTTCAGAGTATGTTGTACTTTTTTTTTTTTTTTGCAGTTATTTGCAGGGTTTTTGTTGTACTTTCTGTGTTGTCCACTGTCTCATCAAAACAGATCAGGCTGTTACGACTCTTTTCTCCTGTTGCTGTGTTCCATCAATTCCTACAAAAAATGCATCCCCTTTGCTCCATGCTGAAGAAATCTACAAAGAGAAATAGCCAAATAGCAATGTAACCATGGCTTACTTTTTCTAACTTTCCTTTTCTTGCTAGGAAACAAATTATTTGAGTGTAATATTTTGTTTTCCATCAGTAAATTAAACTGCACCTACAAATTCTATTTATTTTGTCTTGTAAATTGCATGGATTTTATGTGGCTTTTCACTCAACTGTTTATAAGGTAAACATGAGCAATAACCATTATATCCCCCAGAGGAGAGTGCTGCATATTATTTGTTTGCACAGGTGTCTGCATCCTATGAGGCAATTCCGAAAGAACTAAAACAGGCAGATCTGGCCAGTGGCAGTCGGGAATGGGCTGAATCTGGAGACAGAAGAAAGGTGTAATTATACAGTTTATACCTCCACTAAAGCAGCGTGATAAAAAGACCTTTGAACTGGTCTTTCACTATCCAGTATTTTCATGTATTGCAGCAAAACACTGTGCAGAAGTAACAACTTCATGCTAAATGCACTGTGGATGCATGACCACAGAACTGCCTTGGCTGAGAAATCATGAAAGTTGACATAAAATCATAGAGATGCTTGTTGGAAGAGACTGTTCCAGAGGTCACTTAGTCCAGCCTCCTGCTTGAAGCAGGAGCAGCACCACCAGCAGATCAGGTCAGCCATGGCTTTGTCTGAATTAGTCCAGAAATGTCCAAGAATGGAGATCGACACCCTCTCTGGGAAACTCATTCAGCGCTACAATAGCCTTGAGTAGAATCCCAAGATTCAGACGGGGGGCCGTTGCCAGTGGTAGTAATGAGAAAAGTCTGGGGATTTTTCTTTGCAACTATGCTTCAAGTATCTTAGGTTGATATTAGATCACCTCCTTAGTACCCTCTTCACCAGATGACAAGGACCAAGTTCCTTGACCCTCTCCAGATAGGTCACATGCCCAACTTCCCTCCCCATCTGCTTGAACCTTTCCCTCCACATCCCTCTTGAACTGAAGAGCCCAAAACTGGACCTGTATTTCAGGTGCAATTTCACTGACACCAATAAAGATTAAAAACTACCCCTTATCTGAAGGTCCCCACTCCTTCTAAGGTAGATAAGGGCACAGTTTGCCTTATTCACCACAACAGCACTCTGCAAAACTGACTGCTGAGATCATTGTAACATGGAAATTTAAATTTAAAATTCTGTGTATGCCAGCATACTTTTTTTCCTGCAAATCTTTGTGGCACTTCACCTGTACAGCCTTGCCAAGGTAAGGTTTACTGTGCACTTTCAAAAATGATTTGCAGACTTGCTGCTTGCCTGGTATATGCAATATTTATTTATTAGTGTTTTGATTTATAATACTTATATAAGAAAGTACATTTTCCAAGGTCTAGGAGATTTTGCTGTAAATTAAAAATACAGTCACATAAAAATAGACAAGTTATTGCTCCTCCCAGAAAAAAAAAAAAATAAAGAGACACCCAAAATTGCATGAAAGTTTGATTAGTGTGTCTCACTTTATATAACATACAATTAGGATGTTCGGTATCTCCCACAATCATGCAGAAATAGATAAGCCATTCTGCAAGCTGCTCTGACTATTGCAAAATTGAGGTTGCAGTGGGTCATGAGAAAAGCACATATTTTAATGAGGTGTGACTTTTATGGAATGTCTTGTCTAGGAAGGGGCTAAGGTTTAGCTGGTCTTGCTGAATACAGCTATGTCAGTGAGGTACAGAGGCAGTGAAGAGGTTCAAAGCCACCTTTGGATTTCTGACTGACACCTCCAGTTCCTGGCACGGATGCAGGTGTCATCAGTCACAACTTGTTTGGTTGGATTGTTAGCTCTAAAGGCTAAACCCTGGCTTCTCAACAGAAAGGCATAAACTATAACTGCTGTGACCTGAACATCGTGGGTTGTTAACACGGGTTTCTGCAGCCACTTCACAAGCTGCTACGTGTGTGGTACTACATGTGTGGAGGAAGCTGGGAACATGGTTTGAATGTTAAGAGAAAGGGGAGAGTTAACAAAGGCCACCTGAAGCGTAGAGAAACTGCTTCTTCACAAGACGTGATTAACCTGTGGAAATCCCTGTCACAGTATGCTATGCCTAATAATAGTGTCCGTCAGTCTAGAGATGGTTGGACAGTTTAATGTCAGAAAAATACCTAAGGGATATTTTTTAATAAAGAATGTAATTTTATAGTTAATGATTCTAAAGAACAAAGCTAGTTGTTCAGGGTATCCCTAAAAGGAGGACTGCTGGAGGCTCAGAGGGTGTTTTGGGGAAGTAATCTTGGGCACACACCCAGTAATTAGTTTTTGCCTAGGCATTTGCTACAAGTCACTGCTGGAAAGAGGCTTTGGGGATGCACAGACCTTGCTCTGATCCAGTGTGTCTTTTCCCGTGTCCCATCTCTGGTGCTTCCTCTGGAGTCAAAGCAGAGCACAAAGCTCCTCTGGAATAGGAACCAGAGCAAGTCTGTGAATTACCCTTTAAAGGAGCTTCTAGAGTCTGGGCACCGAAAGCTGAAGGGACGTAAGACTACATAAAGAAAACGCTTGTGAATCTCTCCTTAGACATTGAAAGCTGAAGAGACTGTTACGATCATCTGGTTTCACCACATGGCAATACCAGATAGACCACACTGTCTTGATATTTAAATTCTCACTTTTTAAGAGAGTCAGTTACTCAAGATGACAGCTGACTTTTAAAAGTCAGCAGCCCAAGTATGGTGCTTTTCTATGCAATTTATTTGTTTTTTAAAGAAATTTCAGATTGATACAAAAGTGTTCACGGACAGAAATTTATCAAAAGAAGGGAGAAAGTCAGAAAAGGTAATGCAAAAGTTTCACTTCAGAGTTTTATAAGTTCTAGGGCCTGAAACGTCATTCAGCCTATTCTGTAAGAAGGAAGCCTTTACATTTTCTCTATGACAAAAGCTTTTTTAATCGCCAAATGTTTTGCACACAGGGCTCTTCAAAACAAGTTTCAATGACTTTATTTTTAGACAGGAAAGATTTCCTGCCTTCACTTCTTCTTGTTCAAGGAAAGAAGAATAATTTTGTTTGCTCAAAAATTATAAGAAGAAATCCTAAGGCAGAGAGTGAACTTTGAAAAATTTAGAAAGGTAAAAGTTTCAGAAGTTCCTGGTGACACCAACCTAAAGATTATTATTAGAAACCTTTATGAATTCTTAATGATTGCACTTCACAACCTATAACCTCGGTGGGATGAACACATTCTCTGGAGCTCAGAGAACAGTTTCAAATAACATCTTGCCTGAAATGCCTTAGGAAAATATAAGCAAATAAAGACATGCCAGGTACAAAAAGAAGTG
>VZTL01020417.1:0-14506 GCA_013400535.1 Scopus umbretta | reverse complement strand
GAAGACATCTCCTTATCATATATAAAATATGCTCTGAAATGCATTTTTGTGTGTCCAAGACCTTTAAAATAAGAAGTAAAGCAATGGTAGAATATGACTATGTTATACACTAGAGAGAATGGTAGCAGCATGAAAACTGGCTGTGAATGAACTGCCCCTGGCACTGGATATAATGTCTTCATGCAGCATAAGATACGTGGTTTGTAATTGTCTTTTTTATCCTTTGTACTTTGCTTTGACACTCATAGGCAACTCCCAGTTCATCTAGTGAAGGCTGATGTTCCTTTACCATATTTTCTCATTTGCTAGATTTGCAGATATTATCTATAGCAACAGTTAAGGCTTGTTCACATGTTAATCCTTCCTGTTTCTTAACATCACATAGTAATTATCTCTACCTTTCAGTGGGCTGCGTATAGTAGAGCTATGGAGGCTTAAGGAGTTGCTATGACCCCTGCCACTGAAATTTGGCATAATACAAATGTTTTGAAATCTAGGGTTTTGGCCATACAGAATGAGCAGATCTAAGTTTCCTCTAAGATCTGGTACGTTCCCAGTGCTGTTGTGTTGAGTTAGGGTTGTCTTAAAACATTAACTTTCTGAAAGTTAGAGGAAAAGCTGCCGTTGCTACAGAAGAATGTCCTCCACTCATGAGAATTTCATTGCAGATGGCACTGGAAGCTTGCAATATTCTCACTCTTTACAGTTCAGACACTTCTAGATAGCCTGTATTTCCAAGAATTAATAACTAAGCATCAAATCAAATGAAAGGGTCAGTACATATGTGGTGAGCTGAACACACATGTGCCCACACCATTTTTAATTTAAACCCCTTTTAACTGTATATATATTAATAAGTTCTAAATGTATGCACTTTCACCCAAACTACTATAACTTAATACCAATGCATATTTATTGTTATTAGATTTTTATAGCATTTTTCCTGTATGGCACCTCATAGGCGTTAAGTTAGCTGAATTCTCTAAAATTCAGTCTGTTTAGAGAACAATGGGTCCATTCACAAGCAACATTAACTGCTTAGCAATTTATAGGCCTTATTTACACTTACCTTGTGCAATATAGGTAGCATAAATCTTCATTGAAACCAAGGAATTAATGTATTTGGATATAATAAAACAAGAAAATTTCTTAAATGTTTTCTTGTGTTTCATAAAAATGGTCTTAAGGCTTGGTGTATGCAAAAATATCCCTATTAAATATAAAATGCAATTTCTGAAAATAGTTTTCGATAATAAGGTTTCATTTAGCTTTTTGTTCTCCCTGCTCCTCCCACCCCCCTCATTTACTATGTTCAACAGTGAAAGCCTCCAGTAAAGATGAGCTAGGAACAGAAGAGGAAAATCAACCCATTGTACCAGAGCACTGCCTCTGACAGTGTTATAAATGATCGCAAGGCCCAATTTTTAAAATTATTTCATTTAAAATCTAAACATTGAATCTCTGTACAGTGTTTAGAGGCTTCTCAGCCTTCTAATTCAATTTTAAGGAAACATTTAGGGGGTTTAAATTGTTCCTGGCAATTCTGAGCTCAGTTGCATTTTAAACAAATGTATTTTATACAAAGCCGTGCTACATATAGTCTTAAGAAATCTAAAAATATCAATCAGACTTCATTTGCAAACCAGTTTTACTAATAGTCAGTGGCTCAATTGTTCTTTTGTCTTGGAATAAAGGATAGTTTAAAACCGATAACTGTGAAATACACATTTTCAACAGCACCCCTCATATGGAATGACTAAAAGACTTCTACGACCAAATCAAATAAGCCCTTCAAAACAGCATGTAGATTTCTTGTTCAGTTATTATACATAAGTCCAATACCTTAATCAAATATCAGGTAAGTTCAGCATGACGGTATTTGGATACTAAAACTTTCATTTTGTTTACTTTTTTTTTTAAAGGCGCATAAAGAAATTCAATAGCTGTGCCCTTCTGTTTTAGAGATGTTATAATTAAATACCGAATAGACTATTCGCAGTGTGTCGGCTGTTCATTTTTCTAAGGTTTTTTTAGTTCTTTTGGCACTTGCTATACTATTCTTAATCTATATATGCCCTTAGCTGATGTGGCACAGTTGTGGTGAGTTCATCCTGTTGATTCTACTTTTTGCGAGTTTTATAAAGAAGATGGATCTGTTCTAACTCAAGATATGAAATGCAGACTTGTACACACAGGTTAAAAGAACACCTAAAGGTTGAATAAAGAGTAACATGGTCCTATTCTCAGTGCTTTATTGGCAAGTCCTGCACTCGTGAATTCGAATAACATAGTATATCTATACCTGTATAATATTCTTAAAATACTCAGCCTTCCATTAGCCCTTTTAAGTCTTAATTTACCTTAAAGTTTTAATAATTTGCTTTTCCTTTCTATTTTTTTTTCTCTTTTCTGACACTTGCCTGACAGCTCAATTTTTCCCTTTTAATGAACTCATTTTTCCAAAATCCAACTTTAATTCTATCTTGTCTTTCCTGCCTAACTTTTTTTTTTTTCTTTCTTTCTTCCTGCTACTTTGAATTCTCATGCTTGGAAAAATCTGATAAGTAGACTCTCTCTGGTTTTTTTTTTTCCCCTTTTTCTTCCTTCTTTTTTTCATTTAGACAGTATAATTGCCTATTACTTTATGTTAGCCCACTCAAGGTGCAGATTGTCACATTTGTTGGTTAGTTGCAGCCTGATTTTCAAAGCTGATAGGCACTTGCAAAATCCACTAACTTCAGTCAGATTGATATTTCAGTGCCCTTCTGGAAATCAAGTTCAGAGTTATGTTTTCATCTTAGTTTACATTTTCTGCTAACCACATTTTTTTTAAGTACTCACCTTCCACATTTCTTATTGTGTGAGAATGTGGCAATTCTTTCAGTTCAAACCCTACCATTGAAATGATTGTCAGTACCTCCAATTAGCATAAATTCAACTAGTCAGGTGAACAGTTAGAATTTTTTTTTAACTTTATAAACTGATTAAAGTTAAACCAGTACATCATTTCTCTTTCTAGAAATCTAAAAGATTTACACCAGCTGTTTAGAGCAAGCACATTTTTGCTTGCAGCTGTCAAAACAGCCCGTCAGTTCAATTATCTGGAATGCCTATTAGTCAATTTTTAATAAAGCTTCAACTACTTTTCTCTGCTGTTTAATGAATAAGGTCCTCCTGCACACCTTTTAAATTTGTGTTTCATGGCCCCTAAGGAATTCGGAAATTATAAAGAAAAAGTTATTTGATTTACTAATAAGATGCATTATAATTTCACATGTTGCATGAAACTGCCATTACTTTCTGCTTACGGGACCTCCTGCGCTCTTTTGACATTATTAGGCCTTCTGCTAGAAAAAGCATCTTGTGTTGGCAACAGCACTTAAAGAAAATATGGCACTGGTAAAATGTTTTGGTTTAACATCTTCCCATACTCAGTAAGTAAACAAGAGAAAGATAAACTGAGTGATTATTTATGTATTAATAGTATGAAAGGACTGCGACAGTTTATTTTTCTTTAAACACAGTGATTATTACTAGTAAAACCCGGGAGGGCAACATAAGGAGGGATAGAACCCTAAAAACAACTCATATTTTGTTCACATTTATTGGATTTGCTTCATCTGCCCCCAAGGTGGGTCAGGTCTCCTGCCAGAGAGCTGGTCATGTCAGATCTTTGGTTTCCTGTGCACACAGGTAAGGAGAAGACTCTTTACTGGTGCCCTCTAGATTCAGAGTGTTGTTTAAGGGAACATAGCACCCTTTCTTCCTCTGGTGAAATATTATCACAGTCTCTCTTTGCCAGAAAGCTTGACCTTTGCCATGTGGCCATGGTAAAAAATGAGGCTGCAGTACTTGCCCATGTGGTTGCCCTTTGATGATGGGCCTGTCATTTAGCAGCAGCAGTCTCCAGGCTCCCTTCTGAGCAGGGTCAAAGGGAATTTAGTCACAAAGTTGTCGCAGTTTTGAGGAGCTGAAATGACCATTACTTGCTTGGCCTTATCTTTCTTGGCAGCTGCTTTCCTGACACAGCTTTCCATGGGACATTGTCTTTCAGGCTGCCTTCTGCTCAAGCAACAGGATAAAATTTTACTCACATTTCTAATGGGAATGAATTTTCTTTCTGTTCCACCTTACGCAACTAATCTCCTATGTGAAATAGCACTGATGACTTCACTGATGACAGTGGAGCTTATTGCTTCGGTTAAGCATATAATCCAGTTATTTTGGTTTGGGTTTTTTTGTGTTTTACTTTGCTTCGCTTGAGGCATGGGGTGGGTGGTGTCACTGTTTTCCCCAGTATGAAAACTCAAGTCACTTAAGTACATCTGAAGTTTCATGAGACTTTCTCACCTAGCTTTATCTGAACCATTGAGACACAGCAAGACAAAATCTTTCCCATAAGTGGAAACAAAAGTTTTAAAATCATAATGAGTTACTGAATAGGTGATACTTGTTTAAAAATGAAAAAGAGTTTGTATAAGAAACATGTCTGACTGTGATAAGGCTGCCAGTGAACATGAGATTTGTGATGAAATGGCATGAACCTTTTATTTAAAGTAAGCATACCAAGACATCATCATGACTTTTAAACTAAAAGTTAAGTTTTGTTTCAGTATTATCATAAACAGGAAATCCTAAATTTTATCCTTACAGAAAAAAAAAAAAAAAAAACAAACCACCAAACCACCTCCTTCCTCCCTCCCATGTATACTGTCCCAGCAGTCTCTCAGCTTCCAGTAGCCTCTGTCCCTTCCCTGTCCTAGGAAAAATCTTGTTTTTTCTTCTGTCCTCTGGGAGGCCTGGCTGCATGCCTGCTCGCTGATCCTCGCTGGGGCTGCCCAGTCTCTGTTCCTGCTGTGGACCCTCTGCTTGCTTTGTGTCCTTCACACTCTGCTGCACACATACTGCTCTCCAGAAGCTTCTCCCAGCTGAGCAAGGTCAGCTGCTGTCAGGGAAAACAGCATCTCCCCTTCTTCTAGAGGATTTCTCTTGACCCAGGCTTGAGCTGTCTGAACAATGGAAAGCAAAGAGCTTTCTTCTCTGAAAAGGAACAGAATCTTTAAGAAAATAATTATCATAATTGCAAATGGAACAGATAAACATCCATTACACTGATGTAAAGCCCAGCTCTACAAGTAGCCTCTAATCTTGGATGCTTGGAAGCCAGAGAACTTGAAAAGAGATGCTGGTTTTAAAATTACAGCCCATGTCAGAGATAAACAGGGTCATTTGAACAGAAGATTAGTGTAACCTGCTAAGAATGAAACAAATTATAAGAAGCAGAATGTGTGTCTAATACTTCGCAACATTTTAAGTGGTATTATGTCATATTATTTTTATCTATCTTCTTAGATGCTACTATCATCATCACATTAGCTCTGTATATCGAATTCATCCTCATAATAGCTACATACTACTGAGAGAAATTATCGATATTATACATGGGGAAACTGAAAGACTAGGGATGAGATCCAGTACTGTGCATAGGTGTCTAAAATAACATTTTACTGGAATTTGGGTGTTTAAATCCAAATTGGTGATCAAAATTAGTCCTCTGTGATGCTTAGCCCTGAAGGTGCCTAAATTTCATAGACTTCCTATTTTTTCACCTGTAGACTGTTTGGTACTTAGAGGCCTGAGCTACTCAAGCACAGATTGGTTCCAATTTGGGCCTCCTGTGAGAGTTCAGTTAGGATGCCAAAAACACTGCCTTAGCCTGTTGCAGGGTTTTATCCACAGCAACTGCCAGGAACTGCAGCAAACAGTTGAAATGCAAGGGCAGCCTATGCTTTCTTTAAAAATGAAAGGAGAGTGCTGGCACCCTTTGCTGGCATCTTTTCCCCTTTCTTGTGTAGTAGGTGAAACATTTGCCTAGGATGTGGAAGTGGGTTCATTCCCTTCTTGGTCTTTTGGAATTTAAATACACATTTTCTTGTTTTCCAGATAAGGGCCCTCATCACCAAGACCATGCTTCACCCATAGCCCTCATGAGCTTCTCTCTCTCTTCACAGTGACTTAATGGAAGGGCTAAACAGCCATTTTCCCTGGAGAGCTGAGCAACCAATCCACTTACATAAAAAGTGGCTTAAATAGAGATTAAAATTCAAGTCTTTCATTTTCTAGGGATTGCTTTAAGCTAGAGCATGCTGCAAAGGTGCATTGTGGAAGCACAGCCACAACTGCAATTTGTGAAAGTTTTGACGGGCATTTATTCATAGCTAGAACACACTTATTTGATCAAATTCCTCACGACTGAAGGCATGGTGCTGTCTAGTTTCTGAATACTAAGAGACTTATGTAGAAATGAGGTGCAGAATGTGCAGAAGTATATAAATGGCTATGAAACCTCCAGGATGAATGAAGAGGCAGCTAAAGGCACATAGGTGGCTGCTCAGTGGCTGCTGAGATCATAGTTTTGTACTACATACCTAACATCTACATTTGATATTTATATTTTCTTTTTGAGGGTGTTGTAGATACGGAGCTTTATTTTTTTATTTTAACAGTCCCAAAGTCTATGGAAAAACTTAATTTATTTCATTAAATTTTAACCATGGGGAACAATACCTTTCCAGAATGCATATGGCATATAATTGAAAACGTAGATCTTCAAAATGTATGCACAAAAGAAGTACAGTTGCCTGTTGAACTTAATATTGTCATATCTTGACCTTTGATCCCCTAACTGGTTGGTTTCTTTGAATGGAATATTCTTTTTAACTCCTTCTGTAACACCTCACCATGATATTCCTAGGTCCTGAACAAACAGTAATCCCTTTCAGTTGAAGACAAAAATGTTTGTCAAGTATGTAAGACAATAATTTATTCTGGTATTTTTTATTACTTTACTTATAGTTTAGCATTTATTGAGAAAAACAACATAGTGGAAACAGGTTTCCTTACTCACAATCCTCATACCCTGTGTGTTTTATTGTTTGTAAAATACTGCTGTCATTTTCATTTGTAAAAGATGAGATATTAGGGGGAAAAAAGTGATTGTTCATTTAAGTAGAATGCTCACAGGACAGAATAAGATTGTAGATCCATTGGTTACCAGGTAAACTGAGATAATTCTAGTTCAAACAGAACCTTTTCTTCCTTATTCTAAATTTGCATTACAAAAAATTGAAAGAATCCTTCAGGGAGAAAGGGAAGAGTTGTAAGGAAATAGTTTTTGGACAGCTGAAGGAAAAAATAGGCACCTGCTGTTCAGCAAGTTGAGGGAATTGTTGCATATTGGAAATTTTCTGTGTCTTACCAGGACAAGCAGATGGCCAGAGACAGAGTTTTCTCCTTGTGTGTAGTTTATCTTCTTACATCTTCTAACGGCCTATATTAAAGTTTCCCAGCATTGGACTCAGTTCAATTTAACACAGTTAATATATGTTTAAGCAGGATCGGTTGCTGTCAAAATTCCCTACTTGGAATAGATAACTCTTCAGCATACTTCAGCAAGGATGGCAGTATAAGGGGCAACACTGTTCACATGTTATTTCAGGGTGCTAACTCAGACCATTAGGGATGAAGCTGCTGTCTCACTCAACATGAGTCACTTGTGATTTTCAAAAAATTACTTTGCCTTTCTTAGCCTTCACTTGGGAAAGGATACAACAGCTTCTGTCTCTTGAAAACTGCTGCAAGGTCTAACTTATGTTGACAATATGCAGAACTGGTTAATGTTGTTTTTTAGTTAATGCTACAACACTTTTTTCTTTTTTTGGAAAGGATTTTTGTTCATAACATTACAGACTATCAAATACATCTTTGTGGAAAATCTATGCCTTTATCAGTTTTGTTTTTTTGTTTTTCTTTTGTTTGTTTTTTGTTAAATACTACTTAATATTACTGATATGCATATTTAAATTATTAAATTATATTCATTTTTAAGGGATGCTCTTAAAAAGAGAAAACAGAAAGAAGTATCTGCATTCAGTAGTATCTGAGTATCTTCAGCAGGACAAAGCAGGTGTTGCTTTTTTCTGATATTTGTTCCTGCTTGGATTGCCTCCTTTCCAATAGCTGCTAAAATTAAATATAACAAAAATAATCTGTGAAAATAGAGGCTGGATTCTGGAATTTTTTTACACTTATTTTTACTTTTGCTTTGCCTCTTCTTCTTGTCAGTGAACCCTATATTCTTGTCTCTACAGTGCCGCAGTAGAAACAGCAGAGTTGGATTTAGGTAACTGTACAATTAGGTGGTCTCTGAAATGGTGTATTTTCAGTTTCAGTTTAGGACTGAAACCATGTAATATCTATGTTGGACAGCTATGTCCCTTTTCGGAAGTAACTTTTCACGTATGATCATAACCGCAACCATGAACGAGATAAGCAGAAAACAGATTCCATTTTTTCCACTTCTGTGGGATTCCACACACAAAATGTTTGCTCCTCCAGTTTTCCAGTACAAATTCCAGTTTTTAGTTTTAGTTACTTTTTCACTTGTTAATCAGCATTTATAGTAAGATCTGATAACTAGCCCAGATCAATAAAGATTGGAGAATACAAGGAAGGATCTCTGAGAAATAGAAATGTGTTTCAGATTTTTTTTTTTTCTTAAGGGCAATGTTAGCTCCTCGAGGCAACATGATTCTTGAGGCTTTTCACATTGTTGTTGGAGTTGGAAGTGGAGGTTTAGCAGTCTTATCAAAGGGCAACTTATATCAGTTCTCCGATCAGTTCACGTGACTTGCTCAAGAAGTCAGTGCAGAGCACCGCTATGTGAAACTTTCCATATGAATCCCACAATCAACAGAGATTTGAATCTAGGATTTATGAATCATTTAGGAAACCAGGGATGAGTTCCCAGCAGAATATTTCCCTTTTTGTCAGTTACAGAGTGGGATGACCATTTTGACCTGAATACCAAACATCAGCTCTTTCCAAGAGTAATCAGTGGAGCAGCTGACTGGTGACCAAGCCACTGCCTGACTACAGGAGCTCAGGGATCAGCCTCACTAAGAGGTAGTTCACATAGTGCCAGGAGTGCCTGGCAGAAGGCAGTAGGCTGTAGATGAGTTGTAGGTTGATTTCTGGGGTGAAAGTAACTTAAATGAGTAGCTGAAGGTAGGAGAGGAGTCACTGAAAGTTTTATGGCAGAGCTGGGATGGGGGCTGACAAAGTCAGCGTCTGCCTGCGGTCACAAGGGTTGCAAACAGTGAGTTGTGGTTTAGCCCCTGTCGGCAACCAAGCACCACACAGCCATTTGCTCACCCTCTCCCTCTGGTGGGATGGGGGAGAGAATCAGAAGGGCAAAAGTAAGAAAACTCATGGGTTGAAATAAGAACAGCTTAATAATTGAAATATAATGATAATAATAAATAATAATAGTCATAAAAATTGTAATTAAAAGGAGAACAATGAGAGAGAGAAACAAAACCCAGGGGAAAAAAACTAAACAAACAAACAAGTGATGCAACCACTCACCACCCACTGACTGACAAACAGCCAGTCCCAGAGCAGCAATCACTGCCCCCCGGCCAACTCCCTCTAGTTTCTATACTGAGCATGACACCATACGGTATGGAATAGCCCTTTGGCCAGTTTGGGTCAGCTGTCCTGCCTGTGCCCCCTCCCAGTTTCTTGTGCACCTGGCAGAGCATGGGAAGCTGAAAAAATCATTGACTAGTGTCAGCACTGCTTAGCAACAACTGAAACGTCAGTGTGCTATCAACATTATTCTCATCCTAAATCCAAAACACAGCACTATGCCAGCTGCTAGGAAGAAAATTAGCTCTATCCCAGCCAAAACCACGACACGGGATTAAGTGCGAAAGGGCTTTCCTGTCTTGTAAGGCTATTTTCTCCCCCTTCACATTGGGATGAAACACAAGACTCTAATCTTGTTGGTTTTAATAGCAAAGTATTACAGAGGAAAATACTTCATAGCTCAGGGACGAAGGCACTGACTGCAGACTAGGATACCAGAACCTCTACTCTCTCTGCCTGGCCAGGCTGCGAACAGGAGTCCAAACCTGTATCTCCTTTTCTTTAAAGGAGTACTCAGCTGCTAGACCATTAGCCACCTTGAGGGTATTTTTTCTGATCTTTCTTTTTAAGAATTACTCCACCCTCTCTAAATAAATGAAGATACTTGGTTAGCAGGAGAATTCAACAGTATGGGGTATTCCTCATATTGTGGGATGGGAAAGTATGAGTTCAAACCCCAGATATAAGCAACTCTTACATCCCAAATAAGCACCATAAACATTAACATTTTCACCATTTGTGATTTAAGTCTTTTTTTGATCAGGTCAGAGGCTAAGGAAATTCTCTAACACTTTAACTAAAACTTTCCCTATTCTGTGAAGAGTACTAGGTTGACCTTCTCCCATGAAGTCCTGTTTTGCTGATCATCCACTCCCATAAAGAAGGATATAAAGGAAACAAGTGAGTGTTATGAAGCTGGAGTTAAAGAAACAACATGTGAAAGCCAATATTAGTTTGGGGAGAGTAATTAAAGTATTTTTTGTTTTTAGAGAGGACTGATGTCTCCTTGAATGATAAAGGCTTTGGTGTTTTATTTGCCTGATGCTTTTACTTGGCAGTTAAACAGTAGATGCAAAAATACAGATGACAGAAGTGAAACGCTATTGACAATATACAGTCCATTTATTACATGTTATGTTACCCTTTGAGCCTGATCTTGGGAGCCTAAATCATTATTTATTTTTATTCAAAGTATGTCTTTTTAATATTATTTTAAATTGTTTCCCTATATAAATAATGTTATATGAAATGCACCATCATTCTAGAAGTACGAATTAAATCTTACTTGAAATAAGAAACTAAGCTCCTTATGAAGTGTTGTCAAAAAGCATAGTCAGGCTCTCACAAAAGAATTCTGTCTTCTAATCTCTGTTTTTCATCATGCAAATTATCAGTAATAACTCTGTTATTTGTTTCCTGTCCATCTTTTATGATGCATGTATAACAGGACAATGTTTGGTCAGGAACCTTCCGGCAAAAGGTTAAGACCTGGACACCAGAGTATCAACAACTTTATTGCATCATCTTTAGCCAAGCCACTTTTATTTCAAGACAGTATTTTGCTAAATGTGGAACAGTGTTATGAACAATAACAGAATGTAAGTATAGTTTGGAATTAAAAGAACCCTCATGTGAAAATGGGATTTTAACTTTTTTCTCTCCAGCTCTCAGGTTCAGCAAAACTCAAAATATTTTTAACTTTTATTTTTCATTTGAGTTGCCATAAAACTGAAAAATAAATATTTTCTACCTCTAAAATAGGACTTCAGAGAACCTATGTATCTGATATGCAAAAGTACCACGTGTACAGCACTGAGTACAATGAAATTTTTATCCCAGTTGACTGTTTCAGAGATTGGCTACAGAACTGTTTCAGTTATCAGAAATCAGTTGTATTTGCAAAAAAGAACATAAATTAACCACATTGTTCCACACTGGGGCTAGATTTCATTCAAGCAGCTCACAAAAAGAGTATATATATGTACTGAGCTGTGACTATGCGCAATTATGACAACCATGTATGCAAATGCTCACTGAACTAAGTGATTCCTTGCTTACACCAGTCATTGTGCTTGAAGGTGGTTATTGTTAGGTTGTATTGGGTTTGTGTGGCAAGTTTTTGGGAGCAGGGAGGCTACAGGGGTGGCTTCTGTGAGGAGCTGCTAGAAGCTTCCCCTGTGTCTGATAGAGCCAATGCCAGCCAGCTCCAAGACAGACTTGTGCTGGCCAAGGCCGAGCCCATCAGTGATGGTGGTAGCGGCTCTATGATAACATATTTAAGAAGGGGAAAAAAACAACCAGGGACACAACTGCAGCCAGAGTGAAGAGTGAGACTATGTGAGAGGAACAACTCTGCAGACACCAAGGACAATGAAGAAGGAGGGGGAAGATGTGCTTCAGGAACCGGAGCAGAGATTACCCTGCAGCCTGTGGTGAAGACCATGGTGAGGTAGGCTGTCCCCCTGCAGCACATGGAGGTTAATGGTGGAGCAGATATCCACCTGCAGCCCATGGAGGACCGCAAGCCAGAGCAGGTGGATGCCTGAAGGAGGCTGTGACCCTGTGAGAAGCCCACGCTGGAGCAGGCTCCTGGCAGGACCTGTAGACCCATGTTCAGAGGACCCCACGCTGGAGCAGGTTTGCTGGCAGGACTTGTGACCCTGTGGGGGACCTATGCTGGAGCAGCCTGTTCCTGAAGGACTGAACCCCATGGAAGGGACCCACACTGGAGCAGTGCACAAAGAACTGTAGCCCATGGGAAGGACTTACATTGGAGAAGTTCATGGAGTACTCTCTCCTGTGGGAGGGACCCCATGTTGGAGCAGGGGAAGAGTATGAGGAGTCCTCTCCCTGAGGAGGAAGGAGCAGCAGAGACAATGTGCGATGAACTGACTGCAACCCCCATTCACCATCCCCCTGCACTGTTTAGGGGAAGGATGTAGAAAAATCAGGAGTGAATTGAGTCTGTGAAGAAGGGAGGGGTGGAGGGAAGGTGTTTTAAGATTTAGTTTTTATTTCTCATTATCTTACTCTGATTTGGTAATAAATTAAACTGATTTCCCCAAGTCGAGTCTGTTTTGCCCATGACAGTAATTGCTGAGTGACCTCTGCCTGTCCTTATCTCAACCCATGACCTTTTTGTTATATTTTCTCTCCCCATGTCCAATTGAGAAGGAAACTGATAGAGCTGCTCTGGAGGGCACCTGGAGTGTAAACAAGCAAAGTGCATACGCTTCTACATAAAGCAAAATCTGTCATAGACTGGTATAGTGCTACTGAAGTCAGCTTGAACCACAGAAACCCTTACACATTATGGTGCTTGAGATGGAAAAACAAAATAAAACAAATCAAATCCCCATCAAACCAAACCAGCTTCTAAACTCTTACAGGTGCAAATTCTACTGTAGTGTTCTTCTGTGATGACACAGCATTTTACTGACTTTGGCTCACTCCATCATTTTTAGTATATGCAGGAATAATGGTCACACTTTAAAATATTAGTTGGCTTGGTTTTGATAGGCATCCAAAAAACCTGCCGCTCATTTAAATTTTGATCCTGCAAAATTGCTTTCATTGCATTCTGTCATTTTCCATTGATTTCATGTTTGTTTGTTTTTTTTTTTTCTTTNTTTTTTTTTTTTCCTTTGGTGAAGGTCTGAGAATATCCTTGTTATCAGAAGGGTCAAAAGGAGAGTAAAATATGCTGAAAAAGTCAAAACATGAGAGAGAGGTCTTTTTAGTTAAATGACATAGAATTGAATTCCACACAAACTTCAGCAAATGGTATTTTACAGTATCTTCATTTCTGGAAGACAAAGAAGTACAGAGAATTTTTCATTGATTGTTTTGTGTTATCGCTAAACCATTTTAAACAGAAATGGTGAGTTTCAGGTAAGCAATTATTTTTATCGCTTTAACTTTAGTGATTATTTTTAAGATAGAATCATAGAATCATAGAATCATTAAGGTTGGAAAAGACCTCTAAGATCACCTAGTCCAACCATCAACCCAACCCCACCATGCCTACCAACCCATGTCCCGAAATATAATATCAGTAACTGAGGTGAGCTGCTCCAGTGCCAACATGATCAGCAGTGTAGCACTTTAGTATGGTGCACAGGGGGGTTCCCAAACCAGGAGAACCTCAGGGGGAGCCGAGAGAGCTGCCAAGAGCCTGCAGCTCCCGTGACAGTGGCTGACAAGACCCTGGCAGGGCCAGGAGCAATGGCAGCCAAGGGCCTCCCCCCACCCCTTCTTTTATGAAGCCCTTAGGGAGTGCTAGTGACCAGGAGTGCTGCCAACAGAATGGGCAAACAGGGCATGGCACATCAGCAAGGGCATGACGTGGCAGTTTGCGTGGAAGAGTGTGCAGGAAGGGTGTTGAAGTTCTGCCAGCTCAACCAGGTAGCAATGGCATCTATCCGGCAGAAAGCTACGGCCTCTTTAAGCTCTGCCCCCACCACGACGGATGCAGCTTCCCAGACAGAGCTGTGGTGGGAACATGCTGCCACCCAGGTATCAGGCTGCAGGGTGTGCCCTACTCATGCCAGTATTGGACAGCAGCAGTGAGGACACCTGTGGGAGGTGCACCCGGGTAGAGGAACTCCTCCACTTAGTGACAAAATTCTGGGAGTAGGTTAGTAGGTTGAGGAGTATCAAGAAGTGCGAGAAAGAGATAGACTATTGGAACCACACCCTACCTTCCTTGAGACAGGCTTGTCAGGCAGACAAGTCACACAATATGGAGGACCCCCTATCCTCTCTCCACCTGGCTGCACACAGTGACTTAGGAGATAGGAAGCAATGACAACATGTTCTTGCCCAGCATAGCAGGCGTGTCTCCTCTGCCACTGCCTCACCTTCCCAGGTGTCCTTGCATAATAGGTATGAGGCTCTGCACGTGGAATCGAACAATGATGACTACAATGGTTCATCTGTCTTGAAGGTGTCACTGAAATTAAGTTGGCTTACACCCTACATCAAAATTGCTTCCTTAAAGAAAAAAAGACAGGTCATT
>VZTL01020414.1:0-10588 GCA_013400535.1 Scopus umbretta | reverse complement strand
CGCCGCTGGAGCTCGCCCTGCTCCAGGCAGCCGCCGCTGGCGCACAGCACCCGCAGGGCCTGGGCGGCGAGCGCCATAGCCGCTGCGCTGTACGCTTTTCCCGGCCGGAGCCGCGTTCGGCCGGGCAGCCCCTTCCCGCGACGCTCCACCCGCCCGGGCGAGGAAACGAAAACGAAACCGCTGGTGCCCGAGCCGCGGGGAGGGCCGCCCCGGGGAGGGGCCGGGGGCGGAGCGGGGGGCGCCGCTCCCGCTGCCGGCTCTTGTTCCTGGCCCGGGCGGGGGCTGCCCCTCCGGCCCCGGGGCGGGGCTACCCTGAGGGGACAGCCCTGAGGGGACAACCCTGAGGGGACAGCCCTGAGGGGACAGCCCTGAGGGAGGCCCCGGCCCCGGGCGCTTGAGGTGACCACACCGCCCGCCAGACCGGAGTATCCCTTGGCCTGCTGAGATGCTCCCAGAAACCCAAGGTCACCCAAAAGGCCTCGATATCTCTTCAGTGGGGTTTGGGGTGGGGTTTGGTTTGTGTTTAGTTGGGGTTTTTTGTTTTGTTTTGTTTTTTTCTTTTTTAACCTGACTGCAGGGAGAGAGTGAGGCACGTGCAGTAGTGGTAGGTGAGGGCGCTTTTCCTCCCTCCTGCTGCTGATTTTTTGGGATGTATTGGCCATTTTTAATCAAATTTGACCAAAAAGGGGTGGCAGCTGCAAGCTTGCACGTCTCCTGATAGGAATAAGTGGTCCAGGGGAGAAGCGACTGCAGCCAAGTCTCCTTCATCACCTTCAATTACAGGAAGAAAGGCTGGCGTGTGAATTCAACCATTGTTAGGCACCAGGAAAACCTCTGAGTTAAGGTTTCTGCCCCGTGTCAGTTTTCTAATGATACATCATGAAGGCCACTCTCATACTCCTTTCCTTTAGATATCTAAAGTAAAAGTCCGGTCATGAGCACGCATCTGCTGGACATGCAGCTGCCCTGGTTGCAATGCTTATAGTACCACCTGCTACACAGTGTCCCTGCGTCCTTTTGCCCTGCAGCCATGGCATGAGACCGTGGCCAAACAACGTGCTCACTCTCAAACTCCTTAGAAGGGGGACCATCTTTTTAGTTATTTAAGTGTCTTCCTCTTTGGGTCATTTCATCACCCCTGGTGCTGAACCACTCCACATTCACTCAGAGGCATGCTTTAAATGATGGGAAAACAACGATGTAAAATACCATTATTTAAGTCAGACTGGCCGCAGTAGGTGTTGGGACTGTTAAAGCAGATTGTGATTCTCATTGAACAAGAATCCTGCTTACTTCCTTCTTTTGCCAGTCAGGTTCTGTTGCGCCTTTCCCCTTGTCTCATTTCTTTCTTGCCCTGTGAGATCATGAAGGGAGTGACAAAATGAGAAGCTAGGCAAGTACATTGAAGAGAAGAACAGCTGTAGTAGATCACTTAGAGGTTCATACAGATCTGTAGCCTGCCTCCAACAGGCTGTCACCAGATGCCTAGGAGGTAAAGTGAGGCTGCAGCATTACTGTCCTTCATCCGTCCTTTCCATGGTCCACTGGTTAAATTCCTGAAACACAGGAAAAGTGCTATTCATTTTCTTGGTTCAATTTCTGATTTTATATCCACTGATCATATACCTCTTTGTTGTCCCTTTTCCCAACGGAAAAGTTTTGGTCTGTTTTAGTCTTTTGTTGTATGGAAGTAATTCCATAGCTTGAGCTGTCTTTGCCCTCCTTTGTTCTTTAAGACAGTCTTTCCTTTAGAGGCAGACCTGCAGATGGTATGCAAGATGTGAGTGCATCAAATGTGCACAGTGGCTTTTCAGTGGTGTTTGTTTTGTCTTCTGTTGTTTTCCTAATAATCCCTACTGTTTGGTTTTGTTGATTACTTTTGAGGCTGGAGCGTCATGGTTCATTTAGATATCTCAGATTTACAGGACAACATACTCTGTAAATTGAACTTTATTTTATGAGCTCATTAGGAAAGAAGACAAACAAGAATGTCAAACAAGGGCTCAGACCCCTTTTGTTCAGACTTGTCTAAAATGTGAATTCACTAACATCACTTCATTAATTCATTAAGTTTCTACCTCACAGGTTCTCTAATTTGTAACTCGTAACTTGTGCTCCTATGAGCAAAATAGTTACCCAGCCGAGTGTGAGAGTGCTCATCCTTCTTCCTCTATTGTGGTGTGGGCGTCCCTTGTATCACACCAGGAAGCACAAAAGCCTCAGCAGTTTGGCTGCTGTTGGATCAGCTTCAAAAGCTTTTCGGGTATAAATACCTCCCAGCTTGGAATTTTGATCTGTGCCATTTCCATAAGTTAGTGGATTCTGAAGAAACTTCCAGATGATTAATAGGCAAGAATGCAGGGGATGATGGCTGCAGGAGACAGCAAGCTGCAAGTGGTAACAGCTGCATAATGACCTTTATCCCTTCCTGTCCATCCTGTCCTACCTAGCATTGCTCTCGCTTTGACATAGTGCCGCTGCTCCCAGCATGTGAGTGAACCATCACATTGGAGCTGGTGTCTTCATAGCATTATCCCATTTTCCCTAGATCTCATTCCTGACTGGTAATAGTTCAGAAGCCATCACTATCCACATGAAGATAGGATAGTTTCTGCCTTCTTGTCTAAATCTACACTGAATTTCAGCTGCCGTTTCATCATCCAATGTACTATAGGGTCTTCCAGCAACTCTTCATCATTTGCCTTAATCACTATTTTCCTAAGTAATGTAGTGTTCTCAGCAAATGCTACTGCTTTATCCTCTTTTCCTGATGGTTTATGGGTATGTTGAACAGTGCAGGGCTGAGCAGGCCTGCACTGGGGGACTGCCTTCTGCTGGGAAGAACTTTTGGAAATCCAGAAGTCAACTGTACAAGCCCTTCTGAACCTCGTCTATATATTGTTAATGCCCTCAAATAGTTCCAATGTGTTTATGAGGTATAAATTTAAAAAAGACCTCGCTGGCTTTTCCTTAGTATTTTCTATTCCCAACGCCTGTTCCAAATTGTAGGTTTCAGTGATTTGGCTTCCTGCTCTGCAATTATCTGGATCCCCCCTGTGGTCCAGGTGCCACATTTGCTACTTTCACGTCCTCTAGTGGCTAGGCACTTCTAAGTGAGAAATTGCACACCACAGATAAGAATTGACAGAATCACAGTTGAGGTTGGAAGGGACCACAGGAGGTCATCCGGTCCAAACCCAAATTCAGCTATTTCATCCCTGAGTTGTTCAGGACAGGAGTGGAAGCCTCCTAATTTTGGCATGTTGTCAAATATTTTCAAACTGTTGGATAACTATATGTACTGCCACATCAGAAGGAGGTATCTCGACTGAACCAACACTTAGGATACCTTCCCACTTTCATAAACAGCACTGAAGCCAGCATGGTACTAGACAACTCCCCTTGTGCCCAGTAGGCCTCCATTTACTTTTTCTGTCCAGTGCCTTAAGTCCATCCTATCTAACTGGCTCCCAACCTCTTACATCTTAAATACCTGTCCCAGCATCACTGTGCGGTCCAAGTAGCTGTTTGAACTGCATCTCCCCTCCACACTTTTTCCCTCATGCTTCTGAAAAATAACACTTCTTTGGCAGAAATACTTTTTTTTTCATCATAACATTTGTATGAATAGTCATTCATTTGTCTGAATATTTCAAAATTTGTCAAAATTTGTATTAATAGTCATTCTTGCCGATGCAGGGGTTAACCTTATAGGGGAAAAAGTACAAAGGAGAGCAGTGTAAGTTCAGGGTTGGCGGGGTGTTTGCAGGTAGCTTTGCACCGTTGCACTTCATTCCAATGTGTTGGTGTGTGTATCACAAGAAAGTTCACATTGCTGTTCCTGCTTTGCAGCTAGAATGAATTTCTCGAGGCTCTGGAGCAGAGCTATCATTCTATCTCTTTTCATGAGAACAAAAGTAAAACTACGAAAACAGCTAATGATTGATGCAGAGAGAAGGTTTGCAGAGGTGCCTTTGAATTTAAGTACCTGCCCATCCCCAAACGCATACCCAAAGTAAATCATAGCTTATTCCTTCTCACACAAGTTTCTCATAGTTTGTTTTGTGCCATGTTCCTCAGGAAGAGAAAAAGTACCTCTTTGATTTGATAGAACTTCCCCACCTATGAATTATATATAAGCAAAATTGTATTTTCTCCTTCTTCAAAAGAATTTTCTGCTCATGGAAGTCAGTTTTAATTTGTAAAATTAAGTACCACCAATGTAAGAAAGGGTTACATGAGACGTCAAGGGCATGTAAGACAAGTGGCTCCCCTTCACCTCTCAAATACCCTAATTAAAGGTAAGGCTGGAACTGTTATTTTTAAGTGCCATCGTATCATAATTGTTTATAAGCTATTCTACCTACAGTTTATGACTGTTTTGTGCATTGGCCCTGTGATAAGCTCCCTTCAAGGCAGTTCCTACAGTTTCTGAACAGCTGCTGGACTCAGAGCACATGGATTTTTAATAATTGTGGGACTTCAGGTGCTGCAGTTTCAGTGAGCCACCTTTGCTAACATCTGATGTATTGTGCTATGAAAACTTTAGAAATTTTCAAGCGTCAATCATTAGACTAAATCTGTAATTTTAGGAGCAGTTGTTGGACAATTGTGTTAATTTGAATTGTGACATGCTTTCACAATCTTGTATGCATCGATCTTCAAAACATAGTAATTTAATGATTTTCCCATGAATTTTTGTATGCATCTTTAAAATAGTCATTATTGTAATAGTGCATTGTGCCCCCACTTCCCACCCCCATCCACCTGTTTTATCCCTTCTCCTAGCTAGCATGGTGAAGCTCCTAGCTTTGTGTTGTCTGTTCTGGAAGATGATGTAAGGAAAATGGGCAGAACAAGACAGATTTTAGACACAGTTGTGGGCTAGAATGTTCTCCGGTGAAACATCACCTTCTGGTTGATATAGCTGTGTTGCTGACTCTCAGGGGTTCAGAAGCTTAGCAGTGTGATATGCCTGCTTGTGAATGTTTCTGATTGCCTCTCAACCTACATTTAAACACACATTCTGAGGGATAATAATTTTCCCAGTGATAGTCTGACAGCACAGTTACTTTTAAACACTTGGCCAAACCTTCAGCAATTTTGTCTGCAACTGGTCTGTTTATAATGGCTTATATTTGCTATATATTATTTCTGTGTACTACTCTAATTTCTTCACTTGTGACTTGTAGTTCTGACATCTGGACTAATTGACAACATCTCTATATATCAAGCTTACAGCTACAATCCCAAGAGTTTCCCAGTGGCAGGCTAAACTAAAAATCAACCAGCCAACAGATGACACGTACACCCACAACTCGAAAAGCAAGAAAGTGGAAACTCGGTTCTGGTGCAGTACACGAGTAACACCAGACTGTGGGGCTGTTGGCCGTCCCAGATACCTTGCAGCCTCTGCAAAGAGCAGGGTAAATCCTCATTTTCTACTGTTACCTCAAGCCTGAGCTTATTTTCAGATACTAACAGTATAGTCTGGACAGGATATAGGAAAAACTGTCTATTTTATAAGAATAGGACAGCCTAATGGTATACACAAGAATTTGTATCATGTGCAGTTTGCTTTGTTGCATAAGTACGTTTCAAGTGGCCTTAGCTTCTGAAAATAAAAATTGTTTGGGGCTGAAAATTCACAGTATAGTTAGTGATGCTGTTATTCATCATTGGCATACTTCTAGTTGTACTCTGTTGAAGTTTTAGTTTCTTGGTGCAGGTGCAAATGTCTGTTTATTGTGCGAGCCATAGGCCTTTGCTCTTCTCAGCTTCATACCCTCAAAAAGGTATTGTATTCACACAGACCCATTACCTTCTGCGCTGGCTTCCTCCATCTTTCAGAAACCTCCTAAGAACCTCTCTTCTGGACTTTTCTTTTCTCTACAGATCACATGTCTCCCCTACTTTATTCTTGTAAGGACTGAGTCATGCACTCCAAGGTCTGATCCTAAACTCACGAGGGTTAATGTGGAAAGGAATCTTTCCGTTACTTTTGAGGCCGCAGGTCTCATTCCTGGTGGCTGTTTCCCTAACTCAATATTTCAAGAGGCTCATCTCTCGCTGGAAGAGCAATGCAGAGCCCTGTTAGCTCACATGTAGACATGCCCCTAAAACTTGTGTTTGCTGGAACTAAGCCTCTGAGGCACTTCTCTCTTCCAGGACGTCTTAACAGGGTTAATGACTCCTTTAGTACTACAGTGACCCTCAAATGAGCAGTAAGTGAGCCATATCCTGAGCAGCAGTATTTTGATTCACCCATGGAGAAGCTGTGTGAATGATTGTATATCTGCTGGCTACAGCTGTACAGAATGCCCTGAACAAGTGGCTCTGCGTGGTTTTGTCCAAATTTCTTGCCAAGACCGTTTTTATGCCTGTGAAAATATCTTAGCCCACAAAGTCACTCCTGTTGAAGGACAGGGAAGGTGTCACAATTATGATGGGGGAAAAATCTCAAATCCATTTATTTCAGCTAAGTTTTTATGCTCCTGTTCCTCTTCAGTTAGACTAGAAATTCAGGGTGAAACTTGTGCAAGGCTGGGGGGGAAGCATGGGAACCAACCAAAACAAAAAAAGTTTATTGAAACATGCAAATAGAGAAGGCCAAAGTCTAGAAGCCTTTTGTCGTCTCACAACAGTTTTGCCTGCATTTGTCATCACATTATCCGCTATCTATGTTATCTACTGTCTTAATATACTGAATCTGAATATGCTTGTTAATTCCTCCTTTAAGCTTTCCGCTTTCTGATGGCAGTGACCTCCCTGTTGACAGCTAGTGAATACCGATTCTATTTTCTTTAAGATATGAGTTGCCACCAAAACACTTACCTATGTATCACAAATATTTGCTTAACATGCATGCATTTAAACTAGCAGTTCCAACAGTTCAAACAGTTCTTTTAAAAGCTCAGTACTTTTTCAGAGTTTCTTATGATTAAAAAAAATATAATTTGTCAGGAACCAGAACAGTTATTAAACCCTATGTCGCATTTCATTTTGCACTGCAGTCAGCAACAATGCAGAAGTTGGCCTCATCGTATGGTGTTTCATCCTGTGTTAGACAAAATATGAAATCCCATTGATTAGGAATTACCTTACCTCTGATCAGTCTTCACCAGCAGTATGAAAAGATATGTTTATGACAGCATGTAATAGTTACGAATGAAAAATTCTATGTCTGCACATACTAGTTAAAAAAAAACCACCTTGCTATTTTATGGCTAGATTATCGGTATTTTTATAATATCAAACTGATTAGGAACCTGGGACAGAAAGGATCAATTAGGTCATCAACTCTAGTCCCTCACAATCACAAGCAACTCATTTTTTAGCTATCCAGTTCCGAAAAGTCCACAGCATAATCAACAGACACCCTGAGCCCCAGAAAGCTCTTTAGCGCTTTGCAACAAATTTAAGACCTGTAGCCTGTGAGCACACCACGGGAAAAACAGGATCATCATAGCCATAGGCGGGGGCAATAGATTTCAAAAAGAGTTGATACATTTCTCAGGCATTCTGCTCAAAGCTGTTGAAGACAGCAGTCAACCGCAGATGGGAAATATCCCAAGCACATATTAAAAAACCCTAAAACTACCTTTGCAAGACATCAGAAGCTTTTATTTCCCAGCATCTAAGACCATACTTTCCAATGAAGCCTCCTGGTTTCAGTAAAAACTTTCTGAAGTTTTCTTGTGACTTTTTCTTGTGTGAGTTCATTTACTACTCTGTGGGTTCATCAGCTAAATGCACAATTATTCATGTGGTACGTCACACATCACCTAGAATGTCACAGGGAAATGATTTGGAGATCAGTAGCAGCTACTTATGGTGACAGGGGATAAAGACAAGAAGCAAAGGATCTCATCAAAAGCAAGCAACATTCTGTGCTTTCAAAATCTTGCAGTAGTGTACTAAGGTGTATAAATAACATATTCATACTATCTTAAACAGCTGTCTAGAATCCCAACTGAAACAGCTGCTTGAAAAATGAAGACCTAAATTATATGCAATATTTAAGTGTGTAATTTAACTGGAACTGAAGCAGTGAAATGGAAATGTATTCAGAGATATTTGCCATATACAGGGCACTCTGCAGAAAAGTACTTCCAGTAGGACTAAAGACAATATGCTGTATAATACAGTTTACTACTGGTGCAGAAAAAAGCATCATTTCAGAGAAGTCTGCTGTATCTTCTGTTCGTCGGTCAGATAAGCCACGAGAGAGGTTTTTTGGCTGGGTACCCATTCCAATTGGCAAGATAACCTGGCTAATCCAGATTATCTGTCGTTGATCTGTGCAAGGCAAATGTTCTACATTGACATAGAACAAGCACGTTTATCAGCTGAACTGCTCTTATCCTTGTATTACCTCTTGCCACACACCTCTATCTATATCAAACTACATATTGGGCTATCAACCTATGTAGTACCTTATAATTCCTGTATAAAAATACATTATGTGTATTTTTTGTGTAATGATTGCATTTACTTCTTCAAAAGAGTCTTAAAATAAAGCTAGTATGTTTGCTGAAATTTAGGATGTGGAAATATTGCTTTTGTTCTGCAAGAATGGTGCTACTATATGTTAGCAAGTTTCAACTTCTATTAAAAAAAGAGGAACTTGTTTGTAATAAACATTATGCTGAGTCATATAAGTCTTCTAAAAGTAGATTTACAATTGTTTCCTAGCATTCTCATGGGAATTCCATACTTGCAAAAAATATTATTTTAATCAAAGCTGATGACATTTTCTTTGGCTTATTTTCCTTTCATTTGGTACCTTTCAGTTCCCAAGTTATCTGGTCTATGTTATTTTCACAAGCAAATGTTTTTTTTTGTCAGTCTTTGTACACTGAAATAGCACAGAAAGTACTCTAAAAGGCCACTTGTGTGATTTATTATCACTGATCCTTAATATTTAACTGTAGGCAAATAGTACTGAATAAGAGACAATCTGATTACTTTAAAATGATGTGCAGGGGAAAATATAGCCATGTTCTTTTTCTGTTTTTAATTTTGCTTATAAAAAAAAAGACCTGATGTCTCTCTTCCCTCATCGGTATATAAATGCCTTATAATGCCTTATATAAATGCACTACACATATCAAGATCTTTGTGTCATGCTTGTGTGAGAAGACTGTGGACAGCTAGAAAATGAATGAAACAATGAAATGAGGAGAGCAGACGTGCCAAAGCTGAGGCTTCTTAGCCACAGGCACATCTCGAGCTCTAACTGCATCTCATAACTAGCTGGAGTCTGTACAAAGACAGAGGCTGTTTAGTAATCCTGATTCCTCGTGTGGTGCTGCTGAGGCCGACGTTGCTTGGAAATGTATTTGCAAGCTCAGCCCAGGCACTTTCCTAAATGGAGCACTAGCAATACTGTTCTTATCTCTGACCCATGAACACTTCCAGAGATTCCCCTTCCCACAACTTTCTGAAGTATGTTGTATGTGCTTTGTGCCCGTAATCCAGCTGAGATTTCGTTATTTTGGTAATTTTTTAGAATAGAGATGAGAAATGAGAATCTGAGAATTGAGGGGAAGGAATTTTTAGCTAGTTACAGTTTTGTTAATGTTGTTTTATATGACTAACTCTATCTGAGTGAAAAGCCTTCAAAACATTTGGGAAAGTTTTTTTATTGCTGTTAAACACTTACATACTTACACCTTCTGGTAAGGATCAAGAAGTTCCTTTAGAAGTCCATAATTTTTTTAAAAAAAGGAAGATGAGACTATATTCTAAATTAAGAAACTGGCAAGAACACAACCCCCCTGGCTGTGCACATAATGAAATATCCTTTAAAAGGATATTAAAACTACAAAT
This sequence comes from Scopus umbretta, assembly GCA_013400535.1. NCBI lineage: Eukaryota > Metazoa > Chordata > Aves > Pelecaniformes > Scopidae > Scopus > Scopus umbretta. Next base: position 757 of record VZTL01020414.1, on the reverse strand, counting down.
TAAGTAATCAAAAGTCAGTTACAACATGGCAAAATTAAGCTGACTGGTACAACTTTAATCTGCCTTCACTGGGTATGGGTGTTATGGTACTGTTTTGGCATGATCACCAGCTGTTTCTGCTACAAGACCTTTCCTTCAGTCAGTGCACGTATGGGATAGTGCTCTTTTAGTGACTGACTCGCCAGTGGAATTTCATTACTGATTGCATCCCCGAAACTTATTTACTACACAGTCAGACGTTGCTTTCAAGAGAGAATTGCTAACCTCTTTCTGGACTTGTTTATGCTCCTCCCCATTACAGCATATGAGTGCTATGTAAACAAGCAGATGTTTATATTCCTAAGAGCTTTGTGTTGTGAAGAGAATTTTATGATCCCTGCTTTACAGATGTGAAATGAAGGCACAAAGAGATTAAATTAGAGAATACCCACTCATTTTTTGTGTTCGATATAAGGTACCTAAAAACTCGTGTTTTAGAGAGTTCAGCATTTGTGGGCAGCTTGTGGGCTCAGGCCAGTGCTCAGTGACTATAGTTGCAGCTGGTCCTACTCAGCATTTCTGCAAATCTGATACTGGGGTCTCAAGTCAGAAATCCCAAAAATGAGGAACATACAGTAAGTGACCACCTGTGAAAGTTTGTTCAAAGGGACTTGCCTAGCATCATTTGGGAACTCTGTGGTAGAGACAGGGTCAGAACCCACTTCTCCAGGGTAGCATTCAGCTGCTTTAATTTTGAGAGCATCCTCTCTCTTCCTTA
>VZTL01020411.1:0-25613 GCA_013400535.1 Scopus umbretta | reverse complement strand
AAAAAGAAGGAGAAGAGGCAAAGGTCTAACTAGGGTTTGCTGGGATATGATGAACAAAAGCTTCCCAAACTGATAGTTCTAGAAAAATTCCATTGTACTTTTCCAATCAACTGTCACCCCTTGGAACATTTTTTTCAGTATTTCTAAGAACTTTTACTGCATGTTGCTGTTGGAAGTAAATTAATCTGTAAAAGAAAAATATTGTTTTAACAAAAAAGAAAGCATTAATGATGGTGTAAATAATTTTGATATGTGATAGGGTGAAGCAGGGGAAAAAAGTAAGCTACTATATAAACTGGATCTAAATAGCTTTTTATATTTACAGGACTCTTGAGAACCCATTCAATTTATGTGAAATGTCAGTGCTCCTGGTTACTTATCCACTGCAGTAATTTAAATTGGCTTGATGTACTAATACGTCAGCTATTTAGTGCTTGGACACAAGTGCTATAAATGCCCTACATCTGAACAGAATTATGGTAACAGCACTGCATTTTTTTATGCTGATGAACATGAACAACTTAATTTTTTCACAAAATATTTCCAGTTTGAATTTTTAAATTATATCAAATTATTACATTTTCTTTTTTTCTATTCCACTAGGAATAAGTAGTATCAACAGTACCCGGAAGTTTGTACTTGGATGAGTGAGTTTAAGAAAATGCAAACTATTTTACTAAAAAAGCAGTTGAATTAATGTCATTATTGTCTTTTGAACTCCAAACTACAGTTTAGTATTAATACTATCCTTTGAAGGTGCAAATGTGTTTGTGTGCATATAAACTGATGAGATAATGCATGAGCAAAAGTCTGTTGGGAGCAATAGGACAAAGCAGGTGACCCACGTGGTCATTTCTGGTCTCGTTATCTGTAATTCTTGCATGTTGGAGTGTTCGTTACATATCAAAGTGTGGTAAATAAAGCATACAGTTACTTCATATAATTTGATGCCATTTGGTATGATTTACAGTTCCTGCTTAGGGGATTGCATCAAAGCAAGAAGGTGAAAAAGATAGTCCTCTCTGACACATGCCGCCCGTTTCCTTATTCAAGGGTTAGTCAGGTAGCTTTATGCTATTGATAAATTCCCACACAAAGGATGAATTCTTCACCTGGCACCTCAGTTATATTTGCCAGCAAGTGAATCCAATTTGTAATAATTAATGGTTTTTAATATTCTTGTGCTTAGTCTTTAACAGTATTATTTTTTTTACATTTTGCAAGATGCATGTGAAAGGTAAGTTTGTCATGGTAGGGAAGATCTTCAGATACATGGAAGAATACAAGTTGTAAAGGAAGTGGCAGAATGAGATACAATGGGGATAGTTGCTACAGTGGTGATGTTAGCTTTATATTGAGCACATAAGCTTAAATCAAGTCTTACACAGTGAGTTAAGAATCAGTTTCTGGTGCTGTTAAGGTGTTGACCTTTTCTTCCTTCTTTTTGATTGTGGGATGATTAATTTGGACACATTTTCATTCTGAATCCAAATTAATCTCTGCTTACAATTAAGGTGCAATTTGCTCAAGTTGTGTGTGCCGTTAGATTTTTAACTGTGTCATTTCATTGTTGTGGTTCTATCCTACTTTATTTGTTCTTTTAACTTTTGTTATACTTATCTTCTCTAGCCGTGAAGTAGATTACAGAGCCCTTAGGCCAGGGATTATGACTTCTAACACTCTCTAGTAGAGGAACAGAATTAAACCTCTAGTGCTATGAGGCTATCATAATAGTTTATCTTCTTCATCTGTTGTTAGTACCTTAACTTAGTATGTGCTCCAGCATTATAGTATTTTCAAAAATAGTCTTTGTTAGCAATAGGAGATGACAACGTAAAGTATAGCGATGATACAGAAATCGTCTCTTCTTTATTTCAGGGTAGGATCAAAGTTCATTAATTGAGTCTTCTTGAAGGCTTAGTCTAGCTTCTGTTCTCTTTGCTAGATGAGACTGACTAGCATCTCAAGCCTAATACTAGTAATTTTTCTTGAGCTGAGGCTCTGCCTGCCTGCTCTTTGTGGAAGGTCCATGGTTTTGTGCAGATTCAGGAGATGCCATCCATCCCAAAAGTCTGAACTTCATAATGTGCTCTGTAGTTTGGCAAATGTCAGTCTCCACCCTTCTGGTCTCAGAAACATGTATTATGGATACAGCTCCTTCCAGGTAATCTTAATTGTCCTTTATAATACTTTGTTGTTACAATTATGCAGCTACTCTGCCTACATTCAAGACTGTAGTAAATTTTGCGTAAGTCCAAGGTCTGTATTAGACACCTGTCTCAACCTGGAATAAATTGCTCCTTTGCTGTTTCTGTTTCACTCCCTTGGCTATAAAGGGAGCCTCGGGTCCTTAGTCAGGATGAGGTTTATAGACAGAGATAGTATCTTTTATTAGACCAGGTGCTTGTAAGTTGGAAAAATTAGACAAGCTTTTGGGCATATGAGCTCTTCTTCAGATCTGAAATAGGAGCAGCAGATTTCAAAGTTAATTATAAACACTTTTCTACATATGCCCTTCCACCATCATAGTTACAGCAAAGCACCAGAGAGATCACTATTTAGGCGTCTAATTTTTAGACATCTAAATGAAGCCACAGGAACGAAGCATGAGGTGCTTATTTGGGAGTTTGAGAACGTGCATTTCACGTGACACGTTTTTCTTCTGGATGTTCTCTCCAGCCCTGAGCTCAGAACCAGCCCAGAGGGCTGGAAACCTCTCCTGCTGGAGAGATGCTCCTGCTGGTTGCGCTCTCCGCTTGGTTTCTTGCTGCTTGTGTGTTACACATGAAGTCTTCACTCACATCATGTGCTCCTTTTGCAGCCAAGGGCTGCCGTTACACCCGTTAGACTTTTCTGGTGTTTTGGGTGAAATAACTTCTGTATGCTACATATCATTGCAGTGCAAGTGTTGTGGTAAGCTTGGAAGTTTGAACCTATTCTCAGCTTTTCCTGTCTGCAGTTTGGATATGTTATTGGAAAGAGAGCAGGTCTGGGAGCAAGTCATTTTCCCTGGATAATGCCTAAGGAAAACTTGTTCCCCTGCTCTCCCTGCCATCCTCACAGACTCCTGCTACAGTCCCAGTGAGGACTGAGCTGCTCATATGCTCTGTAGCAAGCTCCACGAAATCTGCTTTTACCCTGATGCCTGTGGTTATCTTGGAACTCCTGGCACTGCTGGTTACTCAGTGCCACTGTCTCTTTAACAGTTTTTGAAAACTGGCTTATCTTAATTTTTCAGTCTGCTTCAGTTTCCTAAAAGTCTGTGTCATCCTTTGATGTTTTCTCCCTACATCAGCATCCCACCCTTTTTACCCCAGGCTGCCTTACTCACAGAGAAACCTTCCGGTACTGACTTGCTCTGATGCAACTGCTCTTCTGAAATGGAGATTTGCCAGCGCTGGCCTCAGCCCAAGACTGTGTATTTCTCGTTTCCTCAGAGGAACGGTTGCTCTAAATAAAGGACGACAGATGCAAAGCTTGTTTTGTAAAGCATATCAGAAGCTTCTATTATTGCAAATTGCCTTTTCCACTGGGCATACTTGGATTTTTATTCAGGTGGTTCAATTCACTAATTCGTGTGATTGAAATTACTTTTATCAATTATCTTTCAATGGAGCAATGCACTAGTTCAGTAAAAGCTTTCTAGCTGAAGTGGATTCTTAATTCATTTAAATGGCACACTCATTTATTATTCAGATATTGGTTTGCCAAGACCTATCATAGGAATCTGACCACTTGGTTTGTCATGCTTTCAAAAAGCTTTAATTTTTTTTGCTGTCCTTGATTTATCTCCAATATCACCGATATTTCAAAAGGAAGCCTTAAAGAACCAGTTACTGACTTGAATTTTTGCCCTTTACATTATTGGTTTCATTAGCAGTAAGTACTTTATAAATGCATAGAAGAGCTTTAAAGAGCTGAGAATGTAAATAAGGCAGGTAAACAAAGGACACCTTGTTAAGATAAGGTACTTGTCCAGTATCATAAAAAATATGTGAGAGAGAACTGGGAGTGAAGTACAAGCTATTGAATTAAAATGATCTTCTATTTTAGGCTAATTTAAACAAAAAATTTAATGGGGTCTCCCCAAGGAAATCAACATACACCATTCCTATCTAACCTAGCTCGCCAAGGCGCAGGGGCAGGATTCTCAGAGTTCAGCTTGTGTGAACGCTGGCAGCCAACTAAAAGAGAGAAATACCAATTTGTGTTCCCACGGCAGGCACGGCTTGCAGGGTGGGCTCTGCTGTAAAGGCCACAGCATGAGCTGCGCACAGTGGGTTTGGGTTTTAAAATGCCCTGATCCACAGATTACAACTGTGCTGAAATCCCATCCGGCTTAAAAGGTTCTTTTCACTCATCATTTTGCAGAATCAGTTTGGTTGAATTGTAACATACTTAACACGGTTCTCTTCTTAATTTTTCAGGGGAAAAAAAAAAAAAAAAAAGGTTTCCTAGTACCCCAGTATGACTTTGAACTTGTCAAGCTTCAGCAAATAGCAATGATTGCCATCTAAAATTTAAAAACTAGGGGGACAATTTTTTTTTTTTTTACTTGCTTATCGCTGTGTCTATCTGAAATGGAGCTAAAAAGAGATCCTGGTCAAACCATCTCCGTGACTTTGCTGATAAAAAAGTCAGGAGTTTGTTGTCCTCCTAGGAAAAGATAGCTATTTTATACTGTTCTCATTTGAAGTTAAGGTCGTGGAGAAAGATTGTTTCAGAAATTAGTTTTCATTTCCATATTACAAAAATAGAGCAACCTTGCAGACATGTAAAATTATGCTTTCTTGCAGATAGTAGTAACTTCTCTACTTTTGCTTTGGCATTTGATTATTGTTGTCATAATGCTGACATTAGTTAGTGATTTTGTTCATTCTTTGGTTCTAAAGGTCTTTTGTCAGATCTAAGCCTTTCCTTAGCTCTACAGGTGTAAATGGGTGTTACTGAGTGCAAGTGGGTACTTGTTTAATTCAGCCCTTTCCTAATGTTAATCCTAACATTGATGTCAGGTCCATTCTGCATCTTAGTGTAAAAAACTGATAGATGATGGAAACACTTCTATTGTAAGAAATATATGTGACAAAATACCCAGGTTTGCCAAGGGCAAATTAAGGCTGTCGTAGCTGCTCTTGGCAGTGTTTTCTTAATTACAGTTGTCAGCTAACTTTCTTGGCTAACAGCACAAAATTTGTTGCGCTTCTAAGTAGACTTTATTTTCATTCAACTTAAAAAGCTAAAATGGCTTTTTGTCTGTGAAAGGTGTGTCTGTATCCTTGTTGTTGTTTCATGGATCCGCTATAAATGGTGAAAATTAGATGATAGTATCTGTGAAATATGTAGAGACCCTTGAAAATACTCATTGTCCTTTAAGCCAGAATTCTATCACAGTCTTGGCAGGTCTGTAGGGAAAAAAAAAAAAAAAGTTGCTTTTCTTCTCATTCATTCAAGTTCAAAACAATAAAAATTCCAAGTTTCTTTTTCTGATACAAAAGTAAGACTGTTGCTACTACAAACAAGTTTTCTAATATGTCATTAATTTACCTATTAGTAAGAATATATCAAGGTAAAAGAATAAAACTATAGAAAAGTGCATCACACAGATCTTTTACTTATGAGATTAAATAGTTCCTAATAATTATAACCATTGCCTGTATTCCTCAGAGAGAGACTTAGATCCTGGTACTTTTGTAGTCGTGTCAGGAATGACAGTACCGAGATTTAATTGATAGAAAGGAAGAGGCGCTTTTTTTCCTCCGGTGTTCAAACTGGCTAAGAAAAGTATTCATACCTTTGCCGTGCATTTTCTGCAAACAGGAGTTAACCTTCTTTACCTAATTATGGTAGACAAGGCTTTAAAAGACTGGGCTCCTCAGAGGGCTGCACATTTGATATGGTAGTGTGCAATATTAACAGCTTTCCTTGTTGGTGTTTAAAGGGATCTCATTGTTAGGAAGTGAATAAATGGAGAGAATAAGCACCACGAGCTAGATTAGTGTTCTAGGAATGTTATAAGTGCTACAATAAAAGTAGCAAATGTTTCCAAGTGAAAACTGAGATTTCAGTCTTCACAGATGATTTTATATGTGACATTACCAATAGAATGTCACTGGATTTAATTCTTTAAAAATATTCAAATAATTATTGGAAGAAACTCCTTCTGCAGTTTAAATACATTATTATAAGATTCTATTCTAATACTTTACACAAACAGCAATATGAAAAATAACACTAGTGTCCCAAATGTCAGCTTTCTTCAAAAAAATTCCTGGCCTACCTGTACACATGCTTCCTGACATCTGTATGCCATTTTCATTTGACTAGGTTATTAAATCTTCTGATTTTGAAGCCCATTCGAGAAGAGCACCATTAAAAGGCTCCACATTTATTACTCTGCTACATTTACTACTTAGAAAAGTAGAAATGTCTTTGTTTATCTCTCAATCTATCTCTTTCCCTCCTGCCTTTTTTCCTCTTATATTGTAGCAGAAGCCCCTTGTGCAGTCAGCCATGAGAGGGACCAACTCTCACCCACCTCGTTCTGCCCCTCACCGTGTCCTGGGGTGATGTGACTGTCCTCCTCCTCTTCTGCCACGAAGCAAAGGCTTCCCCTCCTCCAGCAGTCCTTTCACCCCTGCCAAGATTCCCCAGTCGAGCGTAGCATGAGCACCTCTGTATCATTGTTGTTACCGTATTTTCATCTCTGAAACAGCATGTCAACATCTTAAACGTCCTCTGGAGGGTGGCCATAGCCGAATGCAAGAGGGCAAGATTGATGGCTGCTGCAGCTATTTGTATGAGCTCCAGGCAGTTGCAATTGTGACTACAGGCTGGTGAAAACAGGGTCCACATGTCTGCAACAGATTTTCCTTCCCTTTTGTAATTTTTGTCATGGAAGGGTAATTCTCACTGGGGGTATGTTGCCTAAAACTGGGTAGCTGAAGTGTTTCAGAGTTACCGTACTCAATACCACATGAAGAAGAGAAAGAAAGACTTAATCAAGTGTAGAGCTTCACAAACTTGGCCAGCTAGTGTCTCAACTGTAGTTCCCAGTGCTTTCTCCTTATCTTGCATCAATTTTTCATGCCTTTACTGTTCCAGCTCACAGCGTTCAGCGTGTCTCCATCATCCTCCTGGATGCTGGCAAAAGGCTGCTGCCTAGTGCACTGCTGAGGTAGCAGTTGCTGTCCCAGATGTGATGTTCTTGGGGCCACCAAGAGAAAGGAATGAGCGGAGCCACTGTTAACTAAGTAAGAGTGCATGGCTGACTTCAAAACAGACAACTACAGAGAGCATTTACAGCGAAAATCACTGCAGGGTGGTTTTCCCTTTTTTCTTTCATACACTGTTTTTTGCAGACCTACAGCCTGACTTATTCCCTCTTGTAAGGCTTCTCATCATGTGGGTCTCCCAGAGCCGAAAGAGCTGCTGTAGTTTAATTCCACATTGAAATGCACTGTACAGAGAAGGTGACATTTCAAAGCTGAGATCTGAATCACTTAATTTGCTAAATAGCCATTCATTAAAATGCTCTGCAGCAGTGAACAGTGTTGAACTGTGGTGTTTCACTGCCTGCTCAAGACTCAGCCTTGCTGGATATAGGGATTTTTACTTGCTCTCCCAGACTGAAGTGAGGCAAAGTAGAGGATTCCATACTTCCTCTGAGCTAGAAGGTATCTATCTGTGTAGCTTTATATATGTATGTGTATGTGTGTAAATATATGTACGCGCACTGCACAAAAATGTATTCATCAACACTAACAGGTGGTGCCGGCAACACCTGTTGCTGGGGTCACTCAACACTCCAGTATTACAACCCTAATTTTAGTTGCTTATAACTTTTGTCAAACTTAAACACTTGGGTTGCAATGTTATGTGCCAGGTGTCTGCCTCAGGCTGATTTGGGGTAGAGGGGTGGGGAGAGGAATTTATCAGCAAAACTGTTCCTGCCAGTTCGGGGAGCAGAGGCCAGAGCACTGGTTTGCCTGTGCTGAAAAATGAACTATTGCTGGTTGAGATGTTCCAGCAGCTTCCTTCATCTGAAGCTAAAAGTTGCCAGTGGAGACCCCCTGCAGCTGGGCATGTCTTTTGCCAGCATTATGGAAATCCACTGTTTTACTGAGAATGCACCTCTGTCTGGCTAAATTATGGGCCTGTGAAAGTGCTTGGTAGAAGTGTGTTGACAGCTGCCCACCAGGCTGCCGCCATCATGTCCGTTTCCAAACAGCTGTGCTGCGCTGGTGACCCTTCGGATGCAAGATGCCCGTGAAGCAGCAGAGTAAACCTTGGAGTCTGAGCGTGGAGCAAAGCAGGCTGCTGCACACAGGGGCACCAATCCTCAGAGCAAATCCAAGCAGCTCGGCTTGTGCTTACACGGCATGAATAAATAGGACGGAATCGCTGGCTGGAATCCAGAGGAACTGGTGATGAAGGAAGGGAGCGATGTGCTGAGTGGTGAGAGTGAAGGACACAGGGGTTTAAGAACTGTATGAGAAATGCTGAGGAGACAGACTGGTGTGATAGGGCATATAGACTGAGAAAGAATGGAGCACAGCTCCTGCCAGTCCATGACCACAGGGTTTCTGTGGTCCCTGCCTAACCAGGTGAAACGTTCCACTGGTAACATACCACAGCTCCTCAAACGGGCGATTTACACAGGAATACAACTTATACTGCTGCCAGTGGCTTTCCTTTTCGAGTGTACAAACTTGAACCTACTAATAAACACTTAAGAGTTTGCATGGTTTCATCTGACGCTGTTTCCAGAGACGGAGTTTTCACTTCTGTTTAATAGAAATATCAACATTTTCATTCTTTTTTCTTTTTAGTATTTCTTAGCTTTTGCATACTCAACCTGCACTTGAAGGATTATTATGTGTGCATGCAAACCCCTTTGTAAATACTACAGTTGTTTCTTACTGTATAGTCTTGCTTTGGAATCCACACTACATTTGTAGCTCACAGTATGCAAAATCACACTAGTAAGTTAGTCATAGATGCCAAAGTGGTCTGTGGTTTCATCTAGGTTGCAAGAGCATTTGAACAGACTGCTCATATTATTTTAAAATGTTGTCCTTTCTTGGTCGTTGTGGGAATTAGAAACAAACTGCCTGTTGCAAAATATGCTGTTTCATATTACTTAGCATTTTCCCATAAAAAGCTGAAGAAATGCCACAGAACCTGATCAAAGTTTAAAGTCAGTTTGTTATTGAATTATGATGAATTTTTTTTTATTATAGGTAAAGCCTCAGCCAAGAAACTGACAAAAAAGGTGAGCAAAATGTTCCTTTCCTTCTTCAAAAGAACTTGCATTCTTTCTGTTACTCGACTGAACTCTTTCAAAACTGGCTTTGTATTTTCTTGTTTGTATCTTTAAAGGAGGTAGATGCTGCACTGCTGTGTGTTGCCAAAGCTAAACCAGGACCGGCCTTTTTTAGAGAGCTTGGTGATAAAGGTAATGAGCACTTTTCATACTGAAAAATACATCTTGCTTTTTATCTCATTATATGGTATGAATTGAAAGTTTTTTTAAAGCAGATTTCATGGATTTGACTTCATCCCCATCTAGCCAGTAGCTGCCTCCTTGGCAAACCTCTCAGTTACGCAAGGAAGAGTAAAGAGGCAGGGATGGGAATTCTGAGCTGCAGGAGACATGAAAGAAATCGGGAAGCCTACTTGGAGAAGAGAAAGGGGCAAAAGGGATGACTTCAGCACAGAATGGACTTTTAAGGCTTGTTGTTAATAAGCTGCTGTTTCACCATATAACTTAAATGCACGGAAACTAAGAATAAAATTAAAATTTATATCTAGTTGTGTAAAGTGGCATCCCTGATTCCAAGAGCAGTTGAACTTATTTCCCTGTTCAGGAGCTCCCTGGCCCTTCACAGCACCTATGTGCTTCCGTTTCTTTTCACCCATCATTTCCACCTTATATGGGCTACTTAAAGAGAAAACTCTGAAAGCCAGGATATGGTTTGTGTAATAACAGGGAATTAAAGAACACCAAATAAACACCTTGTTAGCATAAATTAAGTGAAGGGAGAAAACAAACAAGAGGATCAAGAAAACCAAATAGATGAGTAATTAACCATGTCACCAGTAACAAAGACTGCAATCCCCAAACTAATAAGAAAGACCAACAGCATCTATTCACAAACTTTCTGTATCATGGAGTTCAGCCTGAATCCCTTATCCTGTGGACGTTTCTGGAAAATAATGCTGCCTTTGCACTGCTGCAGTTCCTTGGCTGGTATGAGCCACGCTCTCTCCATGCACAGCAAATCCCTGGGCATGGCTGGCAGCTTGTGCAAGAGAGCAGCCCTCAATCTCAGCCTGCAGTGTTTCACCTGCCCTTTGGCCTCATGGCCTCTTCTGCGTGTGGTTCATTTCTTGCATCCTTGTGCAGGTATGGAGGGGTCTTCAGCTGGGTGCCTTGCTTGTCAGTCCATGCCTGCAAGCCCCGGCATACCCAAGCAGCCCTGAAGCATCTCTGAGAACAATTATTTCCTGTCCTAGTGAAGTCTGGATTTTGTATTGAATAGTCATTCCCTGCCTTTTCATATTACTAATCATCGCGTGCTTTCCCAGGATTGGGTTTAAAGGATTCCCCATCTTTAATTCTTGGATATTCTTTCTCCATCCCGAGTTAACACTGCAAATCCCCAAAGCATTCTACCTGGGAAAACTGGGAATCCACCAGCAGAAAGGGAAAAAATAGCAAATCAGCACAGCCTCCTTTTCCTGCACCTCTCCCAGCTGACTGTTTGGTAGAAAGTGGCTCAGGCTGGCATCTTTTGCATTCAAAGCATTGATCTATCTCCCTTTTCTTAGGACTGTGGGTCCGTATACTCTGTCCTTCAAAGGTCAGGTAGGAGTTTGAGATGATGCAGGAACATTCAGTGCAGTCATCCGTACGTCTCCAGAACACACAGAATTTTTATGGGTTTTGGTCATGATGCCTCTTTAGTGACTTTGATGCTTTTGCTTTGAGATACGTTATTATTACTTTTTAAAAATGTAAGTATCTATGTATTAAATACTGCTTTTACAAGTACCAGAGTAGTGAATCTGCACCTGTTCCACTGTTTAGCTGAGATTAACTACCTTCAAATTGTTATTTAAATATCAAGTAGAGGGAAAACTGTCATCAATCCAGTTTGTAAAATGTAATGCTAGGGAATTCTGCCTTCTAGTGGGCAGTTTTAAAATTCATGTCGTATTTTGTGGGTATACTTATGATTTATTCAGCAATAAGAATATTGTACTGTCAGCATTTGCTATAAAGTTTGAGGGTAGAGATTTCCAGGGAGGGATAGGGAAGGTTCATTTAGCGTTAGAAAATGACAGTATTTTGCCAATGCCAACTGCAAATACTTGGCTGCAAGTATGCTGAGTCATTCAACAGCATGTGAAGCTTTGATCTTTTAAAATTTGGTTGGACATTACTATAATTTTCTGTGGTTTGGTGGGTTTTTTTAGATTTGTTGCATTGCATCTTTTAATTTGAGTAACCTTGTGATGATTACTGTGGAATAAAAAGAAAATTACCAAAATATTTAATTTACTTTATGGATAAGGTAAAATGGCATTCACTACAGGTAGTTAAAGGACAATAAAATCAAAAGAGTAATTTTCATGGAGATGAGTCCACAAGTTAAAAAATCTTATTTCAAATTATTTTAGTATAATCAGTCTGCCAGAAAATGTCAGACAGGCTGTGGATTTGCTTTAAGGCACTGAGACAGGTTTTAAAGTACAATCAGGAATTTTTTTTACATATTTTGATTATATTTACCTTTCTACCTTTTTCAGTATAGTGACTTTTCAATCAGCTTATGGTAAGGTGATGAAAACAGAGTCTGTGTCTCACCCTGCCATTGCAAAGCTCTTCTTTCCAGCCCTCTGCAATTCGAGGAAATAGAGCCATCATGCTTCTCCCTTGAGCCAATAAGCAGGGTGTTGTCTTTACATTGGTCTGGTCTTTACATCCTGTGATCTCTATATACATTTTGCAGATTTTTTCTGGAAATTTTTATAAGGTACAATGTTCCCTGTCTACCCGTGTAGCTAAAACTCTCCAGGTGCTCAGCATTTTGTACCTCAATTATTACGACTTTTTTTTCCTCTGACTTTAACGAACATAATCTGCTACATTAATATCCTTTCAAATGCTTTGATAAAGATGTTTTTCTTACATGACACCTTTGAGTGTGTCATCTCTTCTTTTCTATCCCACACTGGGCTCTCCTTGTTCTGTTTTATCTAGCATAAGCTGCTTGTCTTCACCTTCCAGGTCTTCCCTAGACCATCCCTGTGCAGCACATCTCCAGACAGCTGAGAGACAGACTCCCACTTCTCCTTGGCCAGGGATGCTGCCCTTCATCACTTGCTGGTTAAATTTTCAGGCAGGAATCTCTGTACTGATACCATTGCAGTCCACAACTGCAAGGTGTTTTCTATATAGCGTTGAAAAGTTACCTCCTTGTCTTTCTTCATATTCTTCCTTTAAACATTCTTTTGCTGTGACACACACTAAACAAAATTAGGGAGCAGGAATCTTGATCACACTATTTGCTTGACTTCTTTTCCTCCCCTATTTGTTTCTGTCCAATTTTTATCTTGTCTTATACTTAGGTGTATAAGCTAAAAAATTGGCGTAGGAGTTCTTTCTCTGTTTGTTTGGTTTGGAATTTGTTGAAATCCTGGACACTTTGTCTAGGAATACGATTCCAAGTTTTACAGCAGTGCAAATAATAGTTTACATTCTTGCAGTGGCAGTAACCCTAAAACTTGCAATCAAAATATATTTGAGATTAAAGTATTTTTTATTTCCACAGTGTATTGTATGACTATAGTACTGTGCTGATTTACACATGATACATGTTGGGTAATAGGGTGAGTAGCCCTATTTTGATGGAGAGGAAAACTGAGATGTGGAACCAGAGTGAGTTGGCAACAGCATCAGCACTAGACCAGTCTTTAGCTAAGACTTGTTCTCGGATTTTCAGACTCTTACATTCAGCAATTTAATATTTCTAAACTCTGGTTAAAGCTTAAAACTTAAAATGTTAAGTCACTATCTGAGGTCAAATAGAAATGCTGTTGGCTCTGCATAGTAATTTATCAGAAGTTAATTGTTTATCACTGAAGCTTAAGTGGATTCCTTATCTGTCAATTAACTAAATATAAATTATAAAAAATAGTTTATCTTTGCACAGATAGGCATGTCTGAACTTCATTATTTATAGCAGCTGCAGCATTATACAATGTTTAGCTCACAAGTTAAAAGTAGCTCAGTTATTTTGAAAAGTGATTTATAAAAAAGCCCTTTACATTTTTTCTCCAAACATTATTGCAGGGCAGATGGTTCAGATTCTGGTGTTTAACCACCCTGGTTATATGCTCTCTATCTTTAGCTGTATGTTCTATTTCGACGCTATCACATCTTTGTGTTTGTTCAGGCTTTTCACTTAAGGCGGTATTTCAAAGGAAAACACTGGAATTTTCCTTCAAAAGGGGGGAAAATACTTTCACCTTGTAGAAAGGACATGTTCCTATTAAAAAAAATAAAATAGACACCTCCTCTTGGCACACAGCCCAGCGGTACTATCAGCACAATCTAGCAGCTTGGCAGCTTTGCATGTTGCCATGTTCCTCTTGAGAATTAGGGGGAAGCTGTTCTCCGCCTTCGTGAGCCTGCCAAAGGATGGAGGACTTTGATCCTTCAGGGTAATGTTAGAGTAGTTCTCCTCCCAGCTACTAAATGTGACAAAGCGCATTTAATTTATTTGCCTTTTATATAAACATTGACTGTTCTCAGTGAGAATCCAAAGATTTAGTGTAGGGCTTTTATTAATACCAAATAAACCTCACTTTCTTGATTAGACCTGAACATTGATGAGTCTCTGGATAGGGAATTTTACCTTCAGAGCACTAAAAACAGAAATAAAAGTTTTATGAAATAATAACGTGGCTTACTTTAATAACCTATTTAATAAGATGTTAAGCTATGTTTTTTTTATTTATAAGATTTGATCTTTCAAGTCTTGCTACAAGTATATTTTCTTTTTAAAAAGTCATTTTTTAACTCTTTTATTTCAGGGTTGATATCTTATGCAGAGTACCTATTTTTGCTGACAATCCTTACAAGTAAGTATTATACATTTAAAATACATATACATAAATACTCAGCTACTAACAGTTTTCTGGGAACTTTTTCTGATATTTTTTAACTTTTGAATTTCTAAATTATAGTAAAATGTAAAGAACTATTGTATACAGAGTGATAAAACATTAATATAAATGGACATAGTTTTAATTGATTGCAACTTACTTCCATACCATCATCGTTGGTCCATAGCAGTACTTAAAAATTCATGATAATCCCTTCACCATGGGACCAGTAAAGTGTTTCAAGAGTTGTTGAGAGAGGGAAGACATTGTTTACAGGATGACAGAATAAAGGGAAGAAGGACAGTGGGGGAAAATAAATAATTTGTCTTCTGTAGTTTTAGTCATTTTGGACACTGAGATGTTAACGTTACAGCTCGTGCAGTGGTGTAAAAAGCTGTTGTGTCTGAAAGGTTGTTGCCTGTAACTCGTGTTCAGATATGCGACAGATGATATACATAAACAGCAGACTTCTGCAGTGTCTTTTTGTTTTATTTTTAAATCTTTTTTTTTTCCCTCTGTTCCTTTTGACTTTATTTCCTCCAGGTATTTTGCATGCATTTCTGACCCCTCTTTTGCCTCCTTTCTTCTTCTCTCTCAGACACTTTTTCAAAAAACTTTTTTGTTTGGTACTTGCTGTATCTGCAAACAGCAGGCATTTTTTGATTGTGTGTGTGGAAGTGATCTTGGATTTTCTGGGTTTCCTCACCCATACTTACTCTGTGCCACACTTGCCACCTCCCTGTGCTGTTCTGATGAACAGCAGGTATG
Source organism: Scopus umbretta (assembly GCA_013400535.1). Lineage (NCBI taxonomy): Eukaryota > Metazoa > Chordata > Aves > Pelecaniformes > Scopidae > Scopus > Scopus umbretta. Next base: position 10,673 of record VZTL01020411.1, on the reverse strand, counting down.
CCAGAAAATGCCGAGATTTGAGATAAGAGGTGTGCAGTGAGCATTACGCAGTGAGACCCATAGACTACTAGTGAAGTAGTCCACGTGCATGTCTGTGTGATAGTCCACATGCAGTCTTGTTTGACTGACTTACACAGGTCTAACGTTTTAAGCAAGGGACAGAACCAGACATGCTAGATCTCATGGTATCAGGGATGGGAAAGGTGAGAAGGAAGCAGTCGTTCTTATCCCAATGGACTATAGAAGCTTGAGCTTCACAACTTCCATGGCTGTGAGGCCCATGGCAAGGGCTTAAACAAACTGACAAATTTTCCTTGCTCTAGAAATCCACTCTGTCATGGAGTAGTAAGAACAAGTAGTGTTGATCTCCAGAGTCCAGTCTTCACAGACGGTGACTGTCAGTACACACCGGTCGCACAGTTTAGATAGGCCTTTTACAGCTTACGTCATTTCTCAGCAGAACTGCATCAGTTCCTACTAGGAACTTCAACTAGTACACAATATTGCTTACTATATATAAATTAATATAATCTATTTATCATCCAAATGTACTGTTTCACTAGTAGTGACTATCCAGTATTACACACAACTTTAACATGAGTTATACCATGTGTTCAAATGCTTTTTAAAATCAGAAATAATGTAAGAGTCTAACCCAGTTAGAAAGATGATTTAAAAATATTGGTTGGTACTCAAAGAGGAGGGATTTTTTTTTAAAAAAAGGACAACCACATTATAACTTCAGAAGAATACCTTAGTTAAAGTTGCAGAAAGAAGTGCCAAAGATTCTATTTCTTTAAAAATCTGTGGCAGCTGAAAGTAAATTCATGCTGGTTTATTGGCTGAAACAATTAGAAAATTGAAGCAGTATCAGAGCAAGTTGTTCCACTTCTCCAGACAATCAAGTAGCATTTTTTACAGAATTTATATAGGAATGTATTGAACTGCAAAAACAAAGGCACCTTTTGATGCAGGATAAAAATGCAGTGCTAATGTCACTGCTTTGGTTACACAGAGGGTTATCATACCGATCAGTTTGAAAGCAAATGTCAACAAGTGTTAGTGCCTCTGTCTTTGCCTAGCAAGTATCCCATGTCAGCCAGCCCCCAGTTACACAGCCTGTCTCTCCTGCTAGTGAGAATATGAAATTTTTTAAAGCAGCCATTAATATTTAAATGACTTCTTCTAAGGCACCAACAGAGCAATAGAGAAACAGGAGAAGAGTCACCAGGTTTCCAGAGTCCTGGTTCCAGGACACTGCTGACCAGACCATGCTGCCCATCATACAAAAGCACCATCTGTAACAACGCTGAACTTGAAAATGTAATTTTGTGGCAGACAAAGGCTTTATTTTGCCCCCTGTGATTCTCTTTTCTCTTTTCTGTATGCCTTGTATCATCGTTATCTTTTTTTCTTTCAGTGCTGTACTGAATTTCATTTCCAGCAATTGGTTAATGGAGCTTCTGGCGAAGGAGCCCAAGAACTGAAATTGTCACCTTGTCTGAAAGCTTCATTTCAATTAGCCAGTCACACAAGTTGACAGCTTGGTCAATGTAGGAACGGTTGCAGTGGAAGCACCCAAGTCTAACCTGCACTCACAGCTAAGATGAAGCTCTTCTGTTCAGATTTTGGAATTTTGCCTGATTCTAATTAAATACAAATATATCTGAGGTAGTCTTTGAACTATGCTTATTTTACAAACACATACCTTTGGGGTTACATCATATCAGATAAGTATGTCATCTCTGAACAGTATAAGCAGCTTTAGGTTCTATATTTTCAGTAACAGCTCTCTTATCTGAAAATTGCAACACAGATGGTATGAATTACTATTAAGTACATCAATTACTTTTATTCTCTAAATATGTTATAGGATAGACTCTTCTTGCTTTTGTACTAGTAGCACAAATATAGCATGTGGCATTTCCGTGGAAAGGAAGCCAGTTTTGATTATTGCAATCCAGTTGCTGGGGAAGAGTTCTGCTGTGCAGCTTGCCACAGTATTTATAAAATATACCTGCATCACAAGGTGGCTCCACAGAGAATGTTAGTTGGCTTCTGAGGATGTAGTTATTTCTAAAATGTAAAAATAGTACTTTCTTTAACAATCTTGTTATCACTTAAAAGGAATGGGATATTTCTTTAACTTGTTCCCTTTGCAGAAAGATTCTCTAAAAAAAAAAAGGCAAGACTTAAAACTTTACAGGATGGAGCTGGAAGAATATATTTCCAAAAGAAAAACTCTGAAGACATTAGAGTTTTTTAGAGATACTGCTTCATTGCCCTTGTGAGTTCAACGTTGTTCTTGGCAACAAGAATATATTCTAGAGACGATAAGTCTGTGGCTTTCATATTAATGCCTGGCTTGACTGGGTTGTGGAATTAATTCACCTGCTCAGAAAGTACTGGGATAAGTGCTTGCTACTGCAGTGAACTGTAACTACATTTCAGCTGCATGCTGCTCCTGTGTGGGCTTGCTAATGAGCAAGGCCACCTTCTGTAAGCAAAGAAAGATCAGGAAATTGTGGGAAGGAGCTCAAAACACACTGTGTTTTTATAGTGCCTGCAAGACTCAGAACTCATTACATTTTTTGTGTTGAAAAGAAACATCCACTCGGTGAAGGAAATGCAGGGTAAAATTGTATAAAATTCCTGAAAAAATCATCTTGATGGGAGTCATACAACACATGCTTTTGTCCAAAACGGCCAGAAAGAATGGTTTATTACTCCTCAGTAACATTTGAGTATGTTGTTTAGGGAGGGAGGAGAAGGGAAGGAAAAAAAGGCCTGGGGCTAACACAGCGGGAGCAGGAGCCGAGAGCGCTGGCCACGATTACAAGATCAGTCTGTTTGCTAGGGAAGACTAAGAAAGACTGCAAATACTGGCATACAGTAACGCATGCAAGAAGTACCTGAGGAGTACACTGGCTCTTTCACACAGTTTAGGAATAATTACTGGTTTCTCAAGGCACTTTCCAGTCTTCTCACCTGAAAAGGAGCTCTAATATAAACAAGGCAGAGCTAGACTTCAGAAGTGACATGGGATTATGGAGACATCTATAGAGAATATCTAAGACCAGGACAGGAAGACATACAGCATTTTCACAGTCATTGGGATCTGATGGATATTCTTGGCTGTACTTAGGCACTGCTGGCTGGCATTTCTTGCTTTGCCATTGCGTTAATTATCCCTTGAAACGGTAGTAAAGAGGTGTTTAAAAAGTCTGCTTATATTGGAGGAGGTACGTATGCTTTACTGGAAATATCATGTACATGCATAACAATGGAGAACTAAACCATATGCAATATTCCTTTTACATTAAATATTTAAGTACGTGTGTGTGTGTGTTTACAATAAAGTTCTTTCACAATTTGTTGCAGAACCCCAGACTGGATTTCAGATTGCCTTTAAAATGTTGGATACAGATGGCAATGAACAAGTTGAAAAGAAAGAATTCTTTAAGGTATGTGTATTTATATGCATATTAATTTTAAAGCATTTAAATAGTTCCATGGGTTATATTTGCTAAATGAAGATTTCATTAAAATCTTCAAGCCTACTTTTCAGTCCAATCTATGATCACATAATTACTAAAATACTTTATATGAAAGGAGCACATACCAACATATTGTGATAGAAGTACTTCTTATATTTGAATGCACTTTTATAAATGTTACATTTGCCTTGTATCTAAAAATCTGTTACTGGGAAGGTTGGTGTACGTCCCTTAATCCCATGAGTTTATTTAAATATTCATCTGGAAAAGTCTTTTATTTTCTAAATACTTTGAATAATTTTTTTAATTCACCATCCTCTCTTGGTATTTATTAATTTTGTTTGCTGTTGCACAGGTTTTTTACAAATTAACACTTTAGAGAATAATGGCAGTTTTTCCCATATTTTGTATAAAATATGGGGGACAAAGGCAGATGCTTAAAAAATCAAAGAAAATCTTGCTCTGATGTCTTAAAGAAGAATAAGCTTAATTGTATAGCTTATTCAACTTTTAACAGGAGACTGTTAACTAAATACTTCTTGTCAAAAGTCAAATGTAAAATTAACAAAATAGTTTTTAATAGACTCCCTTAGCTTAATTTAGATCCTTCATTTGTAGTGCAGGTGACTAGAGAGGCAATTTTATAAGAAGCTGAAATGGCTACTACAATACAAATTATTTTCTGTCACTAGGATAAACTTAAAGACAATCATTAATACGACAACTCTAGAGAACCATAGAATCTAAAACTTACAAAGATGCACCTCTTGATAGAGAAATAACAAAAAATCTGTTTACGTGCACTTTCATAGCCTTAAACTCTGAATTAGTGATACAATAGCTGCTAACGTGTGTTTTGCACTGGTAGCCATTTTTTCAGTGAATTATCTCTTAGNCCCCAAGCCTGTAGCGTTGCCTGGGGTTGTTGTGACCCAAGTGCAGGACCCGGCACTTGGCCTTGTTGAACCTCATACAGTTGGCCTCGGCCCATCAATCCAGCCTGTCCAGATCCCTCTGCAGGGCCTTCCTGCCCTCAGGCAGATCGACACTCCCACCCAGCTTGGTGTCATCTGCAAACTTACTGAGGGTGCACTCAATCCCCTCATCCAGATCATGGATAAAGACATTAAACAAGGCTGGCCCCAGTACTGAACCATGGAGAACACCACTTGTGACTGGCCACCAACTGGATTGAACTCCATTCACCACCACTCTCTGGGCACAGCCATCCAGCCAGTTTCTAACCCAGCGAAGGGTGCACCTGTCCACACCATGAGCTGCCAGTTTCTCCAGGAGAATGCTGTGGGAGACAGTGTCAAAGGCCTTACTAAAGTCGAGGTAGATCACATCCACAGCCTTTCCCTTGTCCACTGGGCGGGTCACCTTGTCATAGAATGAGATCAGGTTGGCCAAGCAGGATCTGCCTTTCATGAACCCATGCTGACTGGGCCTGATCCCCTGGTTGTTATGAATGTGCTCATTGAGCGTTACCAAGATGAACCAGTCCACAATCTTCCCCAGCACTGATGTTAGACTGACGTGTGATGAGTTATACTTAAATACATTTTAAAATATTTTTAAAATACTTTTCGACTGAGTAGTACTATTTGAAAATAGTACTTAAAATTAGACCATTTCCCAAGACGATGTTCCCAGAAGCCCCTGACTGAGCCTGCAGATACCCTGCATTACTCATTTGTTGCTACACAAAATCTTTTAAGTTTGAAGAATTTGCTCTGTTAAAATGTTAGTTATTCTGCTGATTAAAAAGAAATAAAATTCTAACTATAACCTTTATTTTTAACCTACTAAACCTGGTACAATCCTAGTGAATTATTGGAGTACCAGTGCCCTGGTTACCCAAATATGTCTGTTATGGCTGTATTGTTCATCTGCAAAGCAGTATGTTACAGGGGAAAGTAAGTCCATGAACACAAGTGAACGCGTTCAGCCTGTAGCGCCTCTGCACCAAAATGCTGTGTTAGCAGTACTTCCCTTAAATAGGTACTGTGTCAGTTAAGCAAATAAGGTGATACTTGCAGAAATACAGCACAACTCTCTTTGGGAGATGTACAGTGTGTCATATATTCAATATCTATTACCCATTTCAGGTAATTCTAATTGAATCAGCCAGTATGAACAACAGAAGGTCATCAGAAGTAGAGGTGAAAATATTATATAAATTATTAAAAAGAATTTGATTCCTGTAAAGGCAGTCAAATTAAATGAAAATTTTTCTACTTAGATTGTTACATTGCATTTCCTTTATGGGCTGCACTGATAAATTAATATGGAGTGGTAAAATAAACCCCTGTAAATTGCAGTGTCAACTCACAAAAATCATTAAATTCAGAGAAGTCCCACAGGATGCAAGCTAGTCAAAAGATGTTTTCTCCCATGACTGTTTACTTAACATTTATAAGCGGTGGCTCTTTTAAAGCAAAACTTGATTTTTATAGGTTAGTTTTAAAAATGAAACTTTTGGAATGTAAGAATCTGGAGAAATGTGTGTGTGTTAATCTCTGTGTACTCTAGTTCTGTATGCATCATAGAAAGCTTCTGTATATCTAATAAATCAGTAAATTGTGTGTCTAATCTGTCACTTGTTTTGTCCCAGTTGGCATCTCGGGAAAATACGTCTGAACTATTTGTTAGTTATTTCCACACTATATTTGACAATAATATCAGGAAAGGAAATGGGCAGTGGAAAAGAGTAGCAAAAAAGCAGTAATTAGGAGGCAATTACTGTAAGCAAGATGTGATAGGAAGAGAAATTTCAGTGCTACTTCATTCTCTTGCTTTGTCACCTCTACTGATTAGGCATGTGTGTACATCTACATTATCTGTTGATCTAGACTGTAAATTCTTTGAGGTAAGAACTTTGCCTTTTTGTTTGCAAAATGTCCATCATTCTCTGAATTGTGTATATCTCAAGTCTCACATGTTACTGGATAAACAGGCACAAGATGTGTCACGTGAATCATTCAGGAAAGGGAGAAGGGTGACAAGCAGACTCGACAACCCAAGTCCTTAGTGCCTGCAGCACGCGATGGAAATAGGCTGTTCAGACCTGAGTGGATCAGACACTGAAGGAGTGCAGGATACAGGATTTCCCAGTAGATTCAGTGCTTTTTGTTAACATAAATGTTTAGGAAAGGAGATCTTGAATGCAATTCCATGTTTTGAAGGAGAGAGTTTATCTTATCCTCCATAGCCTGTCCACTTCTATGCACATTTTCCTCCTTTCCAGTAGGACGTAAAAATCTGTCCCTGAGACAAACTTCTGTTCTCTGTCCTCCCTACTTCTTTGTATTCAAGCCAGTCTGATTTTAATTTCTGCTTCATCCATGTTTCAGTGGTAAACATTCACAATACAAGAGACATTTCAGTGTTAGGGCCCAGAATCACAGCAATCTGTATTTTGAGGTGGGCATCCACAAGGATTTTTTACTTTGTCCTGCGACTCCAGGGTGAAGAAGACATGGTAGAAATGGCATGTCCACAGATGTTAGTTGCCATCCTTTAATCAGCCCCTCCTAGAGTGAAAAGAATTGTTTCTCGGAGCCATGTTATCTGCATCTTTGTGAGGACAGTAAGATAATTCTGTGAACTCCGCACTTCCAAGACATTGACATGAGACTTGGTTAATGGGATTTCCAGACATGTGCACATAATAACCCATGCATATTAATCTGAGACCTCCCATCAAGAATAAGGCTACTAAAGATCCTAAAATCCCCAGCAAGTGAGGAATTTCCTTAACTCTGTCCTGATGAAAGATTTCTAAGTAAAATTAATGACAGTTCAAAACTATTGGGAAGGGAGGTAGGGTAACTCTGATGGCGCAGTCAAGAGCTGTGTGGTTTAGATTTTCTAAATAGACTGTCTTTATACACTTGTCCTGGACAGCAGATACCACAAAAAACTTGTAGAGGTTCATCTAGGACTAAATGAACCAGCACCTGACACTGTCAGCAGTTGTGGTGGTTTGGTACCGAACACCTCTGCAGTCCTAGAACATCCACAAGCACCAACTTTTCTTAAACAGCTGGAAGATGCAAAATCACCTTTTTTTTTTTTTTTTTTTTTTTTAATGTCAAAGACNTTTTTTTTTTTTTTAAGACTGACATAGCCTTTCTGCCAGCTCTTGTCTTCTTCAGAAAAGATTACTTCTTAGTGTATCTTTAGTAAAGAGACATCAGTTGTACACAATAGGTCTCACTGTCTTTGAATTAGCCGTTAGTATCTTCAAGTGATGAACAGATATAAATACCGATAAATGTTACATGGAACAGTTGAGTATTAGAGTCCTTTTCTCAAGGGCAGAATTCTTCTACCTCTGTAAGCAGTTGCTGCTGGAACTACTGGAAATAGTTTCAAGCACTGTAAGGATTTACATACAGCATAAGAAAACAATAAACTAAATCTTCTAGAACACTTGTGGGAAAAAAAATATACTGTGTGTCTGTGGTCTTTAGTAGTCTCTGCACATTTTTTAGAGTCATTTAAAAATAAAATCCAAAAGAAGAAAACATTATTTTCTTTTGTTTGGAAACTATTTGCAGTTGTATTTCTTGTATGTGAGCAAAAGATAGATTTTTCAGGTAAGTAAAATGTAATTTTTCAGTGAGAATATGGACGAGCAGTTGTGTTTTTATCCAGAGCTCTATACTGCTATTTTGCCATGAAGAAATTCATAATGTGTTTACTGTACTAGTCAATTGTTCTGTAAGTGATCAAAAATAAAAAGAATTTGGAGAAACTTGGAAGAACTGGTACTGTTCAATTGTCTTGTTACAGTATTTATTTTGATAAATACTATCAAGGCATACCATTTAAAAATAATAATAGAGAGTAACTATTCTGAGGAACTCAAAAACTGAGGCTATAAAATAACCAAAACAGGTGAATTAGTCCAAATTGGAAGGCCCAAGGGAAGACCTTTGGCAACACGAACAGTTAGCCACTTTTTCCTACTCACTACTTACAATCCCATATTGCTTCTCTGAACAACATAACAAAAAAAGGAAAAAAAGCCCTAGGAAGAGATTTGAAAACCCCACAAAAATAATGGCTATGCAAATTTGGTCATGGATTTTTTTTCCCCAGTTTTAACGGGCAGGGTGAGGAATCATTCAGAAGCATTTGAGAAACAAACCAGCAGCTTCAAAAACCCTGAGCTTTAAAATCATCTTTCCTAAAGTCTCCAAATCCAGAGTGCTCGGTGTAAGTCCATGTCTATACCTGAAATGTAATCAGCCCCTTGTTCTTTCATTTTTTGCTGTCCTTTTGAGGATTCGTGCAAATGTCTGTGAAAGGTAGGTATACCTTGTTGTATGTTAAATCACTCATTCCTGTGGCAATGTTGACCTCCCAAGCTGCAATACAGTCAAAGAAACCTTACATCTGAGATACACTTGAGGTGCTGCAAATTAATACTATTTCTATACTACCTTAAAGCTCTACTTGGGACAGTGAAAGTCGTGTTTTTAAATGTGAGTCCTTTTCAGTACTTCTAAAAATCATCTTAGCTAACGCATTCAAGATTCATTTATTTGTGGAGTGGAGGGGAAACTCAAACCACATTCTGCTTAATGCCAGTTCTGAAAATATGTTTGCCTATTTAATTAAATTATGCTTTGTTGTTAGTTGCATAATACCTTATTTGAACAGGTATGTTTTTCATGTCTAGAAGATGTCTGTAGCAGAACTATGTAAAGCTGTCTAGGAGGACAGCATGCACAGGATAATTTTTATTTCCCGAATGACCCTTGATGTTATACTCCTGCATTTCAAAATCTTATGGAGTGAATGCTAAGCTTCTAGTGCAAGAAAACCTCTAAAAATAGACTAAGCACTGGGTTGCAAAAGAGCGATTCATATTCTCTGCTTGGCTATTTTAGCCACAGTAGGTAAGACATTCCTGGGAAAAAGTATGCCTGAATAGCAAAATATCCTTAGGTATGCAAACATTTTGTCACAACTAAAGAACCTTGCAGAAATGTAATGACTTTCTAATTAAGAAAAGGTGAAATTAATGCAAGTTTCTGAAAAAGGAGACTCTTGTAAGACCAAATTTGTAATCTTCCTGTGTTTTTTTCATGTTTTAACAAATACAGCTACAGAGAATCATTGGGAAGGAAGATGATTTGAAAACAGCTGGAGATGAAACAGTATTTCGGGTATGAAATAGAGATACATTTTTCTTTACAAAAGCATTGTCATATTTCCTGTGAACTTTGTTATTTATTCAGATTTTATTTTTTTAGATTTTATATTTTTTAGATAAGTATATAAGCATCGGTATAGTGCTTTAACTAAATGGAAGTGTGTGATTTGTCAACTACTTTCTAACTGGGAAGGAAAAATGTTTGCAATTTCTGAATCTCCTGATGAAATGTATACAATTAATGTATGTTATTACTGTGTGGTCACTCTGTTGTCTAGTTTCTGTAAGCCTCTGTTTCAAAGTAACTCTCTTCTATTTATGAAAAACTCATAAAAAACCCTCTGTATCGTCATAGGAGAAAAGATGGCTTTCCAATTAGAAATTGATACCTTAAACTTACCTAAGTCCTGCTGTTGTAATTTGAAATGTAATTGCTATCATTGAGGTGACAAAGGCAAGGATTACTTTAGTTAGGTCCACATCCAGAAAGAAATGGCTTAGATGCAAAACCGAAGAAGAAACAATCTCAGAGTATGATCTTCCAACTGGACTAGAAGTTTCACTGGATTGCAGACCATTAGCACATGGCAAATACAGCTCATCAGTGAAAGGAGCAGGTAAATTCCTGCTCTCTTCTGGCTGTTATCCCCTGAATCCTGCCAGTGTAACCTACCTTCTTCCCTGTGTGGAGTCTTTGCTAGCTGCCATCTCTTCTTCAGTCTCTAGTTAGCACAGAGACTAGATATTCTGTAGCCTGGATGAGATTGATTGATGCTGATAACAGAGAGAGGGAAGTCCTGAGCCTGCTGAAAACACCTCAGAAGAAGCTGATGAACCAGGGCGAAGGAGGGGGACAGTACAGATGGATTATCTCCAGCTATTACTATAAGGTGCTGCTTGCATCAGCAACACTACTTTTGTCATATGCTTAAATTCTATAGGGTAGCTGAAGGATATTTTTCTCACCACAAACTTGCTTTCAGTTTGTTGTGGTTTGACCCTGATGG
>VZTL01020408.1:24161-53585 GCA_013400535.1 Scopus umbretta | reverse complement strand
GTTAAACCACAACATTTATTTAAGTAAAATTGCTGCTACCTCATTCTGAGGTTTCTTTCATGTCCAGGTGACAAACAAAATTTTATAGAAATGCATTTCCAATGCACAGAAGAAAAAACTTACACATATGTTGAAAGAATCAAGATCATTGCTAGGACTAGAAAGCTATGTAATAGCAGTCTAAAGAGTTTGATCAACTCCACTCACTCTCCTGCCCTCACTTTAGTTTTCTGCCTACATCCAGACCCAAAATAACTGAGGATTGGTGGGAGCTGGTTGGAAGGCATGGACATTTATTGGGGCAGAGGAAGAAAACTGCAGTAAATAACACACTTCAAAATATGTGTTATGCTTCTACTTCAAGCAAACTCAAGAATGTGTTTCCACTACAGTCTGAATTCTTTTTGCGACCAATGTAGTACTAAGGCTATTATTAGAATCAGTGGATTATTACCAATACTAGAATTTTACAAGAATTAGCCTTACTTTAAGCAGACTCCTCAGTGTCTTTCCCAGAAAGATATTGTTCTTGATCAGGAGGATTTAGGAGTACACATTTAGGGTCAGTTTCTTTGCTTCTTTGAGGTTTTCCTCCAAATTCTTCTTCGTTTTCAGTACCATTTGTGATTCTACTACAGCATATGTCAGAAAGATTAAGAATCAACTTTAAATGGGTCCACTGGTTTTAACAGGATCTTTTGCTCTAGTTCAGTTCATGATTCTTCATGCTTTACATTTTTCTAGGAGCACTCAACAAAATTCCTTAAGCATAAATGACATCACAAGTAAATGAGTTTATTTTCATGCAAATTTAGTTTGTGTATGCAAGGAAATGAATATCTGTAGCCATAGTTTGTTACAACAGCAACATTTCTCTGATTTCTGCTAATTTTTATTATAGTAACCTTTAAAAGTATAGGCAAATATATTTATATTTACAGCCTAATTAAATGATGTTCAGCAACTGTGGGGTATGCTCTTAATAAAGGAAATCTTAAGTTCACATCTTAAGTTTTGATTTGAACTTTGTGATGAGTTTAGGGTTCCCCAAAATGGGAATTTTTGCTAGTTTCCCATAGAAGGAAGTAGCAATCTTTGAGATGAGCCTTCCACTGGATTAACTACATGAGTCTGCTGTTAGGGTGAAGAATCCCTGGTAGCACCATTTTCATAGAGCCATTTGGTATACCACCAAGAAAAGGTGCACTTTTGATAGGCATGAATAAAATTTTGAATTCAATGAAAAGAGGAATATGTATCTGTATCTGTATATCTATATCTATCTACATATAATAGGTTGGCTGCAATAGAACAGGTAGACTAATGTCTTTTGCAGCTCAGGCTGAATAAATCAATACGTACACCTTTCTTAAGTGTTTTGGTTTTCATGTTTGTCTCTTTTTCTAGTTACAGTCTTCCAGTAATGAGAGACTGCTGCATATATTAGAATGGTAAATGGCCTCGGTATGTTCATTAAAAGCCCTGTTTCTTGAGTCTGTTACATAAAGATTTTCCCCCCTTTTCTGAAGATCAAAAAGAAATTCATGTTGTACCACATCAAAAGAAACTGGTGAAGGACTGAAGTGAACTTGGAGTTTTCCCCTAATTGCAAAGTATACAAGCTGCAATCTTACTAAATAATTCATGTCCAGACAGTGAAAATCACAATGTGAAATGACCTAATACCTATTAGTCACAATCCCAATTATATCTTGGTAAGCATTGTTTGCTTATTGAAAACTTGCTTATTTATTTATTGGAGAAAATCTTAAATGTAATCTGTGTTGGTTTTTCTGTAATACTGTATTTTTCCTATCTGTTTCATCTCTCAGAGGCTTTCTAGATCTTAGTCTATGTACTTCTGGATGATATGCAAATTCATTATTCACCTAAGGAAACAGTACTGAAGTGCCCCAGACCATTCTGGAACATTTCAACGCTGGAGCAGAAAGTCAAGGCTAACCTTAGCCAAAAAAAAGCCCAACAATAGAAATGACAGTAGAAACTGTATTTGTAAGAAAGACAGACAGGGCCGGGTAGCTTCTATCCTTCCATTTGTATCCCTTCATTGCAGTGTTTGGGGAGAACAGTTGTAGGCCAGATCCACTCAGTGTGGTCTTGAAGGCAGAATCGCTGCTATCCTTAATAAGGATATCAAAATAAATGCATCTCTCTTCTTGAAGGAATTATCTGATCAAAATGATGCTTCTTCAAATGTAGTAATTTTCTCATTCTTTCAACTGCTTTGTTGAACAGGGAAAAAAATGATGCATGTAGGAGCTTTCATCAGAAAGTTGTCCACATGCTGTTGTGGTGCTAAGATGCAACTGCCGGAGACTGTTTTTACTACTGAAAGTTGGTTTGGGAAATTATATGTATATGTGTAGCTTTTAAGAATACCCAACCTTTGCTTAGGACTGTAAAACATCCCCAAACTCTTACAGTAAGTCTTAGGTTGTAAAATGTGATTCCAAAGTAATAAGAGGACAAAAATACATAAATGTAAATTTAATTAAAATAAGCTTACCTACCCCAAATTTATGGGGGTAGAAGGAGAAGGTGCTTTTTTGTATTGAAATATAAATTTGAAAAAATTTTTGTCATAGATACATTCACCTAGCAATACTAGAGGCAAAGCTTTCACAGCAATATTCTGTATTTCAAAGCAATACAGAGGCAAAGCTTTCACAGTCTACTTGTATGCATGTTTATTAAATATATAGCAAATTCTGGAAAGAATAATCATCCATGGTATCTTCACTGTGTAGTGTTAACAGAAACAAACCAGGCTGGCAACCAAACCTTTTCCATCCCTTTTATGAGCACAGTTTTAAACAGACTGCAGTGACAGGAGGTGCTCTGCAGCCCTCTCCTTCCTCACTGAATTCACGCTAGGCGCCCACCAGCATCCTTTGCATTTAAATAACACAACTGCGGGTCTCACTCACTCCCGACTGAACACTCAACCTAATTTTCTTTGCCTTTTCAGCAGTCATTGCACTGGCAGCAGAAAAGAAAATCAGAAATTTGAAAGACCGTTTTGTTTCTTCATCCAGATCATTGCTGTTTATTCAGCATAGTCAATGTTCTGCAGTTCATGTGGATGGATAAACAGGAATGGCCCACAGCAACACATAAGAGCTACAAATAGGATCAAGATATATTTTTATGATTGCTGGGCTCATATCATTGTCACGGTACAGATTTAGAGAGGCCGTTTTATCTGCTTAGCACTGTGTGTCCTGGACATTGATTTTTACATTGAAGCATTCGGAAATGCAGTTTAACCAACCTTTGGGCATTTATCGTTGACAACAATTTGTGTGAGAGGCGACTTATTGATCTGTTAATTGAACAATCATTGCCCCATCTTTATCCCGTGTATCCTGCTATTACTCCTTTTACTCTGTGACCCAAAATCCTGCTTTAAAGATCCCAGAATCTGCAAAGATCACCAAAAAAACCCACAAACAAAACAGCAGTAAAAAAAACCTGCAGAAACGCATGAATACTCTTCAACAAAAGCTTTATACGTTACATAAACTGACCTAGAAACATAGCAAAACCTACTTCTTTAAGTATGAAATCTCTGCTGTGCAAATGGTCAGCAAAAGGACATAAATAATGATGAGACCTGCCTTTCTGACCTTCTCTATAGGGGCAAATTTCACTTTGGGGCCAATGCAATGACATTCTACACACCTGCAGAAGGGTACTTTGACACCAAGACTTAGAAATGATAACCAGATCCAGCTTTATGCCGATAATGCTAACCTATATGTTTTGTTATTTCCCTTCTAGTTCTGAAAGGTTTTTACATCTGCACTCTTTAGCTTGTGGACAAGGGAATATTTTGTATTTTAATCTGACTCCTTTCCTCTTGCTATTCCTGCCTCTCCCGTAAACTGTTCCATACAATTTCTTCCTTGAAAAGGGAGGGCAAGCTTGTGTCTGTTTGTGAACACTTACCAGTAAACTGGGAAGAACACTGTCAATCTCTGACACCTTACTTCACCCCTACCTGAGGAATGAGCAACTGGTTTTGACTGTTACCTGAAGATGATGGAAAGCTTTCTTATTCCTGAAACACTTAAAATCTTCTGAACTGAAAATGCCAATATAATCCACAATTCATGCCAGTGAACTCCAAGCTCAGTGAACTTTCCAGTGAAATTCCAGATTCCCTGATTTCTAAACTGCAATCCAGTGCTGGTAGAACTAGAAGTTTTAAATACTTTCTTATGCTACTCTACGCCCCCTGCCATTTTCATCTTCTGCTTAAAGTATTCAAACGTGAAGAGAGAATTGATACTAGAAGGAAAAGTCATACTGGATTCAAAGCAGACAAATAAAAAAGAAATGTCTGCATATATGCACATTTTGAGACAGGTTCTCAGTTAGGCTTAAAATCAGCTTAGTTCCATAAATTTATACCAGGACATACAGAATAGGTTATACAAGACAACGGACTTGTCTCCCTGTCTTTACTCTCCATCATTCCAGGTACATTAAGGTTTTGCACTAAGTGAAGAGCATCAAAGTAGACGTGATTGTTAACAGGGTCCATTCAAGATTTTTGTTCAGCAGTTAAAGTCATCAGATGGTACCAGAAAGTACAATCTTACTGATAGTATCACAAAATAGACAGAAGCAGACTGCTCTTAATTTTGGAGGAGGGAGGATTACTAAAGAAGTAGCTAGTAGAAGTGAGGCAATATGAACAACAGGTCTTTCTCTCTGTTTTCCACTTCCATTTGGAGCTAATTCAAAAAAAGGGGTAGATCTGGGTGAATTGATCACTGCTGTTAAACTGAACATCCAGAAGGACAGAATTGCTTGCGTGTCATTCTGAGTACATGCATTCCAGGAGAGACATAAAAAAAGGGTACGTCACCTGTTTATCTTCTACTGAGGTGTTTTCAAGGCCTTAACTACTCGTTCCAACTTGCATCAGAATATATTTGAGTTATCAGTAAAAGGAATAATTAAAAAAAATTTTGGAAAGCCCATTTTGGTCTTACCCTACTTAGTTAGTGAACAAAATTTACCAGTTGGCGTCAGAGTCAGTATGCCATCCGTGTCTCTCCAGTTGTCCAGCTTATGGTGTTGTGATCAGGAAGTTGTCCCTAGGCATTAGTACTGCTAACAGGGAAATACATCCCTCTCTGAATCTGTCTTTGGAGAGGCATTTCTTTTTCATTAATGTTACACCTGAAGGCTGGGGTCCCCAGTCTGTCCATCACTAAGGTGCTTTAAGTTAAGTGATGTAAATACACATTCCTCTACATGCTTACTAACAGAAATCAGTCAGGATTTAAAGAATTAGCCAATCGAAGTGTCACACTGATTTCAATTAGATGGGTTTAGGCTTTAGATAAATAAGATTTGGGGGGAAAATATCTACATAAGGAAACATGGTTATTTGCATTTTGTGAAGAACAGTAATAGGAAAACTACCAAATTCAGAAAATCTGTTTATTAAAATTGAGTAAACAGAGCCCATGAAAAGGGAAATGGACTAACTTGTCAAATACGCTGGCAAAAGAAAACAGTGACACTGGTCTTATATAGTATACATATACACTTATACTAGTTATACATGTATATAGTTAGACTGCCAGCCAGGTTCCAAATATGCTGTGTTCTGCACAGCAGTCCAGGAACAGCAAGATCATAAATTTATTTCGTATTAACCCTTAAAGACAATCAGAAATATTGGTAACTTTTGAGGAGGCTTCATTACTTATACCCCCAGCATCATCTGGTGGCTCTCTCTTAATAAAAATCTGTTCTTTCCACAAAAATCAACCAGCCATTTTTCTTATAGTTATTGCTTTTTGGTGTGTGCTGCTGAACTGCATGTCAGATAGGCATTTCATTACGTACAGAGAAAGGGGATTTCGATGGTGATTTAGAATAAAGGATAAAGCAGTAAATTCATTCACACTTCATTTCTTGTAAAACCCAAAATCAGAGAGTTTATTTCTCTGACTAATATGGTCCTCCATTTTGGTTAGTTCTCATACTTACACACAGCTCTGACAAAAGAAAATTGTAGATTTACATTTTTTTTCCAATATTTAAATGAAGACATTTTATATTCAGAACTAAAGTCTCAGACATCCCTGTTTATCTTCCAAAATACAACTGAGATGAATGTATATACTGCGACATGAGTTGATTTACACTGTAAGTGTTCAAATGCCCCCATATCAATACATAGAGAATTAAACCTACAGATTTCTACTAGCACTGATATGCTTTTCATTATGACTTCAGAAATTAGTACCATTTTTGGTTGTTCCTGAAGGTTGTCCCTTCAGGAAGCTCAGCTTACATTCTATGAACAAATTCTACAAACTACTCAGCTAACTAGGATCTAACTAAAAGTGAAGTCACTAAAAAGCTTCAGTTCTCTTTATTGCAAGGGGAAGTGGGAAATTCAAGCTCCACAGAAGACTGCAAAAATGAGTCACTCCAGATGGAGTATATTACATTCCTAACTAAAGAGCACATACAGTACTTCATGATTTTAGTGCTCTTCAACAATCTAACTGCCCATAAACATTATGCTAATGTCTGTTGTGGGGAAAACCACTTCTCAGAGTGACAGTTTGTGTTTGGGTGGATAGCAACAGCACCACTCTATGAAGTTTTCTTTTCCTACAGATAGTTCTCCTGTTTCTTTCATTTCCAGAGAAATCCAAAACATCTGCTAAGATGCTACTAGGTATGAATTATGACGTAAAGCAGTAACAGGCATGTTAAGGTCATTCACCTGTTTTAATGTGAACCTGAAAGTAACAATGACTGTGAATTATACACTTCATTTTATTTCATTGTTTAAAATCAGAATTTGGTGATGTTTAGATAATTCAAAGAAGAATAGCATATATTTCATTAAAATTTATATAATGTATGCACACACATACATGGGAACCCTGAAGCATGTGTGGAATACTCCAGCCGTTGCTCCCTGTCTTTTCTTTAAGGTGCGGTCTTTGAATTACAATAGCTGAATTATTTAATTTCCATCTAATTTTCAATCCTCCATGTGACTACCTATGTATTTTTGAGCAATATGAGAGAATTTAGGCTAACACTCCTGCTGGCTAGTAAAACACCTGCTGTGACACCGAAACAAATGGGTTTTTTAGATATTCCTAAAGCAAGGACTCATTTACAGTTTTCAGCTTGTTCTTATCACTTCGGTATGTTATCATGTTGTTCATGTTTAATTTCTTTTTTTTGTTCTTAGTACCCTTTGATTGACTGTAGAGTATCCCATTGCTTCTTATTTCTACAAAGACATTTCTTACTGAAAAAGCTTCACTTTCCCAATGATTCCCAGGGTCTTTCTAACAGAGAATAGACTCAATAATTTGGACTATGACTCTGAACTGCGATATGTAGGCAGTGTCTGTTCTTGAACAAGATAAAGGGCAGAAATCTCAGGAAATATACTTTCTGACCCTAAGCACATCAAATAACAGAGCAAACAATAATTATTTTTTGAACTGATAGAGGTTACTGGTTCAGGTAAATCAAGTCCAGGTTCAAACAGGACCCATAATTAAAGATACTGTGGCAAATTAGCTGATTTATAAATAGATTTATTTCAGTGTAATCAGGTAGAAAATTTTGCCAAACACCTATGCTAGCAAGAAGAGGATACTATATTGGTAAATATGTTCCATAATCCTATGACAGTCCCATATACTAATTAATTGACTGAATTGGGAAAAAAAAATAACAACACAGAATTTGAAAAAAAAAAAATACTTAAGGAGGAATCAGAATTCAGGTGTTTCCCCAACCAGAACCAACTGTTAAATAGAGACCTGAGCTCTCTCTTGGATGATGAGACATGTCCTATATGTTCTCTCTGTTTTGACTGTAGCCTGGCGATTAAGGCATTTTCTTAATTTGTGAGGTATACATTTGCGTCTTTTCACAAAGGAATCAATCAAACCCTAGTTCTACACCTTCTTGGCAAGGATCTTACCCCTTTGGTTGTGATATGAAAGGGGTCACCACCATCGTTGGAGGTTAAGCCAAATAAACTTCCTCCAGATATGTGAGCAGGAGTCAATAATTTTCCTGACTCATTTGGAACAAGAATGTTAACATTTGGGTCACAGATAATGTAAGTTGGGTTGTGCTCCATCTTTCCTGTTGAAAACGTTCCAATTTACATAAATACATCTAAATTACAGCTGTAACTTACATGGCATTCACCCACATGAGTATCCCAATAACTGTTACAGTTATAATGTCATTCTCCCTTCCTCCTCTCTTGCCCAATTAAATATTAATTTATGCAAACTTGAATAATTGCAGTAAATGAAAACAAGAAACATCTGGCCTTCCGTAGTCCACTGATTAGGGCATGATCTTAGTGCATGAGAAGCACTAGGACACATAGAAGTCTCTCTTTAAAATGTATTTCCACAGTGGTATATACTACTTTGAAACCTATCTGCTTACTAGAGACAATATCTCAGCTGAAATTAGCCATTCACATGATTTGTTTTACATGCAAAATGATATGCATGAGCAGTAACAATGAGCTTGATTGGTTTGTTCCACCAAATTCCGCACCCTGAGAGTGATGACTATTCTTACTTGCCTGGTTTCAGTTATAGTTTTCAACTTTTATAAAATGGTAAAATGTATCTGATTTCAAGCCAAATTTTGTGAGGAAAACACATTTAGCCTCACCTGTCATGCTGATCACTTCTTCAGCAGAAAACTCTTGCATGTCCTGACTTGTAGAGAGAATTGACTCCTTATAAAATGTTCTGCTGTACACAAGGACTTAAAGCCACCATTTAACATCAAGAATTTCTATCAGTTGAAACACAATCAATGTAATTCAGAATTTAAGCATACTACCAAATATGTTGTTGTTTTAATTACAGTTAAATAAACATTTTTAATGAAATATGTTAACTCATTGTCTTAAATGGACAAAATGCAGGAAGTATGCACTACTATTGGAAACATCATGGTATTATGAAGTGCTAAGAAGTCAGACAACCACACAAGGGACCAGACTGAAGTAGTGTTTAGTATTCTTATTAGCATCCTTTAATAATTTGGAATAGTTTTATTTAAGAAAATATCCCACTAATTTGAGTGCAAGAAGCTAATTTTCCTTTGAAAGCACCTGACCCCAACCCCCAACAAACAAAATCCACATCAAAAAGACTGGCAGATTATCAGACTCATCTCCACCCAAGATGCCAAATCTTCCCAGAGCTCTACGCCACTTGATATTTGCTCCAACAGAGAAGTCAGAAAATGCTGCAGAGAAAAGGGAGAGGCAGCAACATCATAAAGCAGATCTGCCTCTATTCTTTTTTGCCAGTAGCTCTGCTTGCACTCTGCCCTCTCAGCCCCACTTATGCCCTGCCCCTGCAAGGTGGCCCTACCCTCAGGCTGCTGGAGTCCCATCCACGGTGAGTAGCACAGGGACAACAGATGTACAAGATGGCAGCAGCACCATTCCCACCAGCCCCAGGAGCCATCAGCGCTGGAAGCCATGCCCATTTTCTGGTTATGTGATCCATTGTGATTGGTTGGCATGACCCGCACGTTGCTCTGATTTCTGTGTCTTCAGCTGCTGCGCAAAGGCCCAAGCCTGCCCCAGCCACCCTGTTGGGCTGGGCTCACGTGGGTTTTGGTCCCATTCACAGGATCAGGCAGGGCACTCCTTGGTTGTCTCCTTGGAGATGTCCATGCTCCCCTACCCTCCCTTTTTGACACCCCTTTGCCTTCTTGAAGTTCCCCCATCCTAGAGGTGTCAGGGTTTGTTCTGCAGCCTGGTCAAATGGAGACCCAGAACATGCCCTTTACTTTTGTTTAATTACTTTCTATTCAGATTAAAACTTTAACTATTGCTTCCATTAGCTCTTATTAAAGAATGTTTTAGCAATTTTATACCTATGGTGTGTATATATACTTAACTACTATATCTTTATAAATACATATATTTGTATAAAATATATATGTATGTAGAAGTGTGATTTATATAATAGTGTACCTATGTCTAAATAAGTTATGTTTTTATAAATATTTGTACACTCCTTTATATTTATACACTTCTATATATGTATATATTGTATATAAATTGCATATAAAGGTATGTTTTTTTATATCCAGGCACTTCTTGAGCCAAAGGAAGCAGGCAGCCAGTCACAGGTCTACCTGAGAACATATGGGTATGATGGTGTCAAGAAATGGCTGTCAGCCCAACATGGAGCAGTACAAAACCACGTAGGTTATGATATTTAATAAAATGGCAGCTCCCTGCCACAAAACGATGGTGTCTTGCACCCTCTCCCTTTATATCTTGTTGTCCCTATGCTACATTGATGCTACGAACATATGGAAATCTGTAGCAGGTGAGCCAAAAAAGAGGGAGTGAAATGCAACTGTCTTGAAATAACAATAAAAAGATAATATACCACATATAATTTGTATAAATGGTAACTGGTAATCCTGTTTATTTAGAACAGCTATTTCTGTGTAATTACTGCCATATAAAGCAAGTTAATTGCTGTCATAACTTCAGAAGTCATTGGAAAACTGTTGTCAGAATGCTTCAAAAAAGACATGGAATTAAAAAGTAATTACCTTTGTGTTGAGTAATTTCCAAGACATTTCTACCAGAGCCATTTACTGTAAATTCCTCCACAACAGTTCTCCTAAAGTACATATATTTGAAAATTTGGTCTCCTGTGATAAACTCAGACAATTTTGAACTGCTCTGTATCTTGGACACATGGTTTTTGAGTATTTCAGAAAAATAGTAGACCTATTCATCAGATGAGTACAAGGGGAAATACTAAGTAAACTCATGTTTTTGTTCATTATCAAAAGCCCAGACAGTCTTTGATGTGATTTTGATGGAAGGATTTTTTCCAGTTTGATGAAATGGAAAAATTTACTCCAAGGATGTTCTGTGACAAAAATAAAAAAGATAGGACCCATGTACTGTAGTATGTGGGGAAAAAGCATAAGAAAACAGAAGCAAAGAGATGTGGAGCATCAGAGAAGAGCCTAAACCAGATATGCGGAGATTGATGTTGAAATATTTAGAATTAGGAGACTGACCATGATAGTGGGCCAGGGAAAAAGGTGCTTGATGGAATTGTGGGCTGGTATAAGAGAATGAGCCAAGAGACCAGCTTACAAGAAGTGACAGAATAGTTGGCAACTGCTACTGTCTGTTTTAGCCTCCAGAGTTTAGAACTAAATCTAAGACTCCTGAGCTGCACCATTCATTTGGCATCATTAAACACTCGTCACATCCATGGGCAAAACACTTGTTCACCAGCAATGATCTGTCAGTTCAAGTACCAGAATTCCACACAATGTCTCTTGCCTTCTGTTCACAGATCAAATATCACCAGAAGACATTCAGGGTTGCAGAGGGGCAAGGTTGGGAAGAAGGAGGACACACCAACCCCACCCCTAGTTCCTAGAAAATAACTCATGTGTGAGTGTTGTGCTAAAAGAATATTCTTAAGTTTGAAAAATCAAGGACTCAGAAGTAGGGTGGTTCATGCAACCCTAATTTAGACATTTAAGCAATGCAAAAGTCATTAACTGCAAGATCACAGACTATTTTTATCCATGAGACATCTTAATCAGGGCAGAAAGTAGACCTGCTCTAAGGAGGAATCAAAGATATGTGCTGAAGGAGCCTGCTTACAGGACTTTTACTTGTTGCAGATTTTGGAAAGAGAAGTAGTAAAGCAGGTATACAAAAGGTCTCATACTTAAGACAGCAAATTACTCCGGGGAACTGGATCCTACTTTACTTCTACAACAAGATTCCTACACGATATTGGTTTGGCAAATTATTTTTGGAAAAGCAAGACATTATATTATGTAGTGTTGTAAGGCTCAAAGAGATTGAAACAAGTAAAAGTTTAAGCATTACCCTTTATGTATGCTCATAACCCTCATTGCTACACGGCTGCATACAACCACCTTTTGCTCTTATGCCCCCACTGTAGAAACTCCTTTTACTGTTGCAGCAAGCAACACTGGGATCCTTTGAAAAAGGTCACATGTCATCACCTCTAGGGTAAACGAAACACATCTAAGTAACCAGACCAGGCATAAAGTATCATTGCTAGTCCGGTCTCTGGTAAATACTGTAGAACATTTGTCCTTTAAAGCACAAGACACATCTAAAATGTTTTCTCTGAGTGTTGACAGTTCCCCATACAGGTCAGCCCCTAGGAGTCTCCAGCAAGTTAGCAGATTTGTCTTCCAGACAAGCTTCAGGCAGCTTCTGCACTACACATACAGATAGATGCAGTCTCTACGCCTTAGGGCCTGCGTCTGTGTAATGGAATTAATATAATCCTTGTCCTCATATACAAGGTGCCATGGTGAATTAACTGCTTTCTCGTGTGAAGCACTCCAGTACTATGGTAATACAGAAAAGCACCTGAATAAACTCCTAATTCTCCCTTCAGAGAGTGTTTGAACAATGTGTAGTCAACAAGGCATGGCACACAACACTGTACAACACGCACAAAATATCGAATTAAGGTTGTAAGGGCAACATTTATTCTGACATTTCCTACATTGTGAATTCTGGTCTCTGCAACCTTAATGTTCTTTTAATATTGTTTCTCAGGATAAAGCTTTTATAAAAATGCTGTCTAAGTGCCCACCCATATAATAACATTTTATTATTTTGTCAATGTCAAAGAAATACTGGGATTTTTGATGCAGCTAGCTAATGGTTTTTTAAGTGGACTACATATAGCTCTCTTGAGTATCTTAAACTAAAGAAGAAACTCCATCCTCCTATAAAATTTCATTAAGTCTTCATGGAAACATCTGCGAATACAGATTGGAAAAAAAAAAAGTCACTAATATCACCCTCAGATTTTATTAATTTACCCTAGCACCCTTAGGATGTTCTGTTTATTTGCATTAGTCTCAAATATGAATACATAGATTTCTGTGAGTCTCATACTGCATTAGTTGATTTCAATGAGAACAAGATTTAAAATATTTACATACAGCTATGGTAGAAAATTTTACTTGTCGTCCTGTCTCAACAGAGCTATGACTGTGAAGATAGTATTTATGATAAAAATGAAGGGATAAAACAGCTTTTGCATTTCTTGCAATAGCATTAAGATACAGCAAAAGTAATAGATTTCAAGGATTCTGGCTGGTTCATCAACAGCTGCATTTAATTTACCCTTCTGCTAATTAGCAGTGCTTAAAAACCTGCCAAATAACACTTCCAATTGACAGCATATTCTATGATTATAAACTGATAAAACTCTATGATCTCTCACCCCATTGTAAATATTTCTGTCAACTTTTCCAGTTGAAATTAGTCAGAATTATTTCCTATGCATGTATGTTGCATTGTTTTATTGAGCTAAATTTCAACTCCTAAACTCAACTGCAATTGACTGTTTATTATCATTATTTAGTCAGTACAGCAGTTATTTCTGATAATGTTTCTATATTTACTAAAGCATATAGTATGAGTGAGGTTGGCCTAAAACAAACAAACAGAGATGCCTTTTTTGGTTAGTAAATGGTTCTTGAAGTACTGTACTATGGCAATAGTACTCTTAGGCTTCGAGTTGCCTATTCACTCAAGCTGTGGTGAGCTATTACAAGTGAAAACATCTGCAGACATCTCTCTTAAAACCAGCTGAGACTGGTTTTAAGACTCTGTCTTTTCAGACAATTATTTGAATGCCAGACTCTTTTGGATAGCTTTCACCTTATTCAGAGAGGATTAAATCTAGCCCCTTTGATGATCTTTTCCAACAAGTGTCACAGAATGGGTGAGTTTCAAGGGACCTCTGAAGATCATCTAGTTCAATCCTCTGCTCAGATCAGGGTCAGCTAGAGCCCACTCAAATTTTGAATATCTCCAAGGAGGAGGACTCCTCTCTGGGCAACCGGTGACAGTGGTTACGGTAAAAAAAGCTTTATTTATGTCTTTACTTCTGTTAAGAATTTCAAATGGATCTCAGTGGAAGGTGATGGGTCTCAATACTTTTGAGAACAAAAAATGCCTTAGGCCACTTGCCTGTTGCTTAAACTCAGGAAAGCATGTAGCTGACTATGTACTTTGCTTTAAACCAATTGGGTTTTTTATTAGTGGAAGTTTGACAGAAGGTGGGCTTTTCAAAAATCTCAATAGATGTCTACCCCCATTTTTAGGTATATAACACGTTCAAAGGAATCCAGCTTTCACCAACCTTAAAAACAGAAGGGTCTGCCTTTATATGTTGCAATGTAACTTTCACACTTGTGTTAATTTGCTACAGATTAATTTAGTGTGTAGCTGGGTAATGCAAGTATGAATCTCCTGCATCCTAAATTCATGGAATTTAAGCATTTAAATCAAGGAGACATATTCAGAAAATATGCTCATTTCTGAATACAGTTTTTGGAATATCACTTTTGTAATGCAAATCTGAGAATAAGCAGATTGAAGGTCAGGTTCTGGATATAATTATGGTCACTATAAATAAATCATGAAGAATATTAATTTGAAGCAAAGGATGCTCATTACCAATTTAATTTTAAAATCCACTGTGGGTCATGTTCTATAAAGTCGGTCTTTCATCTCATAGAAAATCCACAAAAAAAATATTGTAAAAATAATTTTTAAAACAGGTGGGTTTTTTTCCTTTCTGCTCTGCCTCTATTGATGCCATTCTTTTTCCTTATATACGTGACATATATATCATGACAGGAAGGTGATTCCAGTTTAGGAAACATAACCTAATCAGGAAACATAAACAGTACTTGTTTACTCAAGACCAATGAGAGCCTGCAAAATATTTCAAATAATTAACATTTATAGTGAACTTTCAGGCAGTGCATGGGTAAAGTTCTTTATAACTACAGCAAAATCCTAAGAAATTGTAATCTATACTGCAAATGCTGCTGCAGAAGAGAAGGCAGAATACACAGACAATTCACAATATCTCTTACTGAATTTTAAATTTGCCTGTACCATGTCTGCCTTCCTTTCTACACAACTGCTGTCAAAATAGAGGTCACAAATATTTACACGGTAAAGGAGTGCTCGAAATGTTTGTAGATTGGCAAAATAACTGGAGCAAGGCTTTCCATATCCCAGTCCTACCACCTCCACCTTCCCTTGTCACTCCCCAAGGGTCCATCCAGACTGAGATGAATGATTACTGTATGCTGCTTGTTTGGTTGTTCGTTTGACATACAAAAATTCATTCCCTTTCCCCTCTGCCATAAGTCTGTTCTGCAAACATAAAGTGAAATATTTCACTTTATGGGCTAAGATTTGGGTGTCTTCTAATTAAGGCTGTCTTTTTAGGATTGTCTTTTGCAGTAACTCAGCCAACAATGTCTCAATAAGTCTGCACAAGATATCACAGTTCTTGTGGAAAGACTGGTTTTCTTACTTGAAACTTATCAGCAGAAATGCTTCATCAGTTTAGGACATCTGTACTATTACAGTATCTCATAAATGTCATGGTTAGGTTCTTGCAGAAGGAGCCATAGTGGCAGAGAATGAAGAGTTGTAAGTCGAGACTATGAAGACACTAGTGCTGGTGAAACCAGCAGTGGTCTGATGTATCAAAGACTACGTGTAGACTGGAAGGTACAGATCCCAGGCAGAGCTTGACTTTGTATTTGGTATAAAATATAAATATAATAATTTTTTTACCCCTAGTTTCCATGGAAACAAAGACTGAGTGCAAGGCACAGACAAGAGCTAAGGTCCTCAACATTGGATGCAATAAGTGCTCTGGAATTCCCAAGTTCAGTTCATACTCTCCCCTGCACAGATCTGAGGGGCAATGGCCAAGCTGTGGTCTATTTTCCCTAGATTGCTCTGCAAGCCACACTGTATATTGGAAATTGTTTCCCATTTTCAGAAGCAAAGTCACCTAAATTACAACTGTTTCTTGCTTGAATACACTAGGACAAGAGATATTTGCCTCACCGGGCCTCCACAGTTCACTTCGACACTAGCAGAGTTTGTTCCATGTGACTTCAATTTGTACACTGACTACACTTCAATTCACATACTGAAAGCACTCCTGTGGTCCTGGAGTCATGAAAAACGTAAAATGTTGGGTAATAAGCAGAAGATCTGGAAGGCAACATTTTGTTTCTGTGGAAAGAAATGGTGAACATAAACAGGAAAACAAAAAATGGAATGAGTAGACTGAACAGATTGGCACAAATCTTGAAAGTTTTGTGTTACGTACTTTACTGCTAAAACACAAGGCCGAATCTCTAGAAAGTGAACTGAAATTGTAAGTGAAGGTTGGTTTTAAAATCCCAAAATCATAACACTAAACCAAAAGCTCTGATCTTAGTATAGCATGGAAGGAGGGCTGTACCCTTAGCAGGCCTCTACTTTTTCAGGATTCTGCAGTACTTGTTGAAGCAACATTAAAAGAAAAACAAAGTATCTGTGCTTGTGTTTTAACTCTTTTGGGTATCCTAGAATGGATCACAGTGGATGTCTTATGCCAGTTTTCTGACAGTCACTTGGCACAGCAGTAAACTCTCATTGGTTTCTGAATAAAACATGTCCATATCCTGTACTTCTCAAACACTCCACATTATGTCAAGTGCTTAAAATTTAATGGAGAATGTTAACTGCACTCTGCTTGCTTACCAGGGCTTAAGCTAGTTAAGATTTTAATTAAATTTTTAGGATTTATTTATTTATTTATTTATATTCCAGCTGAAGTGACCCTTTAGAAATCCCCTTCTCTGAAAGAAAGCATTGTTGAGAATCTGTATGTGGTCAAGGAAAATAAAGTGAGTGCCTTGTAATAACACAACACAGGAGAAAACAGCACCCAAGCCTGAATGGAAAGAAGAATCAGAGAAATGGGGAGGAGATATGGGGGCAAGAACAAAAAAAAAAATCTTTATTTTCGTTTTAATAATGTGCCCATAGATACTGGGTCAGTAGCCAAATATACAAGTTTTACAATTACCAGCTTAACTATGATAAAAACAACAAGATTTGTTTATTGGGAGTAATTCTAACTGCAAAGCAGAATGTCCTTCAAGGACATTAATGTTTAATTAATTAATGTTTAATTAATTCTTACAAAATTCTGGGGTTTTTAAAGCCTTTGGACAGCAACCCCCTGACAAAGGTGTATGAAAGTGGGTGTGGTTCGTGTTGGTTTGTTGGATTTCTGTGAAAGAGGAAATGTGGGTGGAGTGGAACATAGTCAATGGTGCTTGCTAGGACAATGAGAAGGGATACTTGACTGATGCTGGCAGCAGTAGAATACAGGGGACAGAAGTTGGAAAGGTTACTTGGAGGAAAGAGAGTGGAAATGGGGGGTCATACAAGTTGACAGCATCCTTCTTCATGCCAGCAAACAGCTACCTCAGGTAAAGGAAATATTTGAACTGTTAGATTCTCCCAGTGGCTCAGAGCAATGCCAATACAACCTTATTAAAAAATTGAGGTGACAGCAGCAAAAGGATGAAGTGCTACTTAAGGATGTCACATTCAAAAGTTAGTTTTGAATTAAGTTTAGTTTGTATGTTTTCTTTCTAAAAAATTAAACACATATATAGAGTCATGTAAGCAGAGTGGAATGGTTAGGGAATTAACTTTAGAGGGGAACTACTTTCTTCATTCTGCAAGCTGGAAGGCCATTGCCTAGATTGCTGTCATTGTTTGGGGCTTCTTTTGTCCCTAGACCTGCACAATAATGCTCGGACTTTTCCAGACTGTTCTCAAATCCTCTTTCATATGAATCCATTCGGCTGGACCCTGGAGGAGTGAGTTTCTTCTCCAGTTCTGTGATTACATTGTGCAACATTGCTATGATCTGAAAGGATCAGAAACCCTGAACAGGGCCCCTTATTCCCCACATTACTTACTCTACATTTAAGTTACAAAAACCTTCTCAGATACACAGAAGCCTTATCGAAAGATAATGGAAAAGAGTTAATACAAGGAAACAAATGTTCCAGTATTCAGTAAATCAGTAAATTAGTCAGATACATTGTACAGAGCGAATTAGATTACTTATGCTGCTATATATTAAGAGTAACCTTAGTAAGAATAAAGCCTATTGTAGTACTGTTCTTAAATAAAGTATAAAAACACAGTTCCTCAGCTTATATATCATAGCTAGCTCTGGAAAGAACATGAGATTTTCTTGTTATGGATGATTTAAAGGTTGAATATTTTCTTTCTATTTCAACGATAAGTAAAAGAAGGCTTTTGTTTGCAAGTGACTTTAATTTTCATCTGCCATTTCTCAAAAAGGAAAACCACCAAAACAGAATGCAAAACACCCATATAGAGAAAAGCAATGAGGTTATCCAGAATAGGACACACCTGGATATTGAAACCCTAGCCTAGGAGAAAAAAGATACGGTTTCAGTCTTTTGCTCTGAATGAAGCAGAGCCCCAGACTTGAGCCCTAGTATGCTAGAAAGAATTAGGAGCTATTTACCTCTCTGACAAGTCTCCTCAGTCCATTCTTCCCTTATTTTACAGAAGTGCCATCCTTTATCTGGGATGTGGTCCTAAGGGGAAGATTTTCCGTTAAACTTTCTACCATTGGTTTAGGTTAAACTGAAGGAAAAACTAAACCCAAGCAAAATCCCCATTTTGTTCCTGGTCCTTTTCCATTACTGCTGACAACTAAAAAAAAAAAAGCCTGCACAATCAAGTCCCCATAGATTTAAAGATACTCTTCTACAGATAGAGCAGAAACCAGATTGCTCCCTGCTTGGAGTAAGTGGAACCAGGCAAAGAGTTGTAGCTTTGTCATAATCCCTTTCCTGACCTACTCCCTGGGTATTACAGCACCGCACAGCCCACTTTTAGGACATATAAATTCACCACATCACCCTTAATAATTGCTATGGGCCATTGTGATTTGTTTTGTCATTTTATAAATAAGAACAAACCCATGGTGCCCTGATAACCGAATCAGCATTTATAACTTTGATCCTATTTTCAGAGTAGTATGTATGATAACCTCTGGGTACTGCTTCGATTCCACACTGTTCTCCAGCATTTCTCTTTCCTTGCTGTGTATGTATAAAATGCTGAGAGGGAGCTGGCTTCCAGCAAGAATAAAGGTCACTCGACCCCTAAAAGTCACTTTCTGAAAGAAGTTTATTTGAAACATCATTTAATGTGAAGAGTGATACCAATAAAGTGAGGATTTTTAGTAAATTTCAAGGTATGTAAAAATAAAGTTATCTCCCTGAACATCTTCAGTTTCACAAAAAAATCTCCTCCAGAACCTATTAATAAGTAATACTAGTCTAAATTTCATGGGTTTCTTCAATAAGTATGGATTTTAAAAACTGCTGCAAAATAAATATTTTCTAACAGGCAGGTGTCAGCAAATTACTTGAAGGTCCATTTGTTACTGGTTCTTCTGTCAGTGATGTTAACTTTTTTTTAACAATGATTTAAAAAATTATATTAAAACATTGACAGTAAATTTTATAGGTGACTCCTGGAAAATAAGAAAGGAAGGAGAAGGGGTTGATGCTCTTTGAATGCCATGATCCAGTCAGATATATTCAGTATATCTAAATACAATATAATATATCTAAAAAATGAACAATTCAACTATTTTTATAGAATGAATGTCTCAAAACAACAGTCCCTCACAAAGGACTTATAGGCCACTGTATAGTTAGCTGCCCCAGTGTGAACTCTTCCTGCAATGTCTTGCTAAATGGGCAGGTAAATTCTTCACAGTGTTATGAAAAGGAGTGGTATCAAATAAAAGTAGGAAAGCATTTATCCCTTGCTGCACAGCACTGGTAAAAATCAGTGTTAGAATGCATTTCTGGAATGGCCCCAGGAAAACAGGTAAACACTGAGAAAGAGCAGAAGAGAAGCCTGTAATTATTAAATGATTATAAAACAGAACTGTGATGTCAGGCTGATCAGGCTTAAATATTCTGTTTATTTAAGAGGCTGAAATGTGACTCAATCACAATACATAGTTATTTGCACATGAAGATGACATTGCAGGAAAGACTTAACAAGTCTCAATGGCTGCAGAAAAAAACAGACAAATCCAACCTTGAAATAAACCTGAAGTATATATAAGCAAGTATCAGAGCAGCTTACTGCAGGGGGTGGTAAACTCAGCTGTATAGCATCTTCAAGACAAGATTGTGTATCTTACTAAAAGACATGTCATCAACAAGCTTTCACAACATTCTCCAAATCTGAAATTTGCTACTGCATGACTATCTATAACCTTACCATTTAAGGAATATTTATAGTTAATAGACTGTTTCAACTTGTCAATTCCTCTAAGCAAGAAGGATCTATAAAAGTATAAATACCAGTTGGTTAAAACTACTTAACAGAAGAGCATTCATTTTTCCCCATTTTGAGACTCCTTGTGAAACTTTCTGAAGAATAAGAACCCTAAGCAGTACAGTGTACTTGCACTGCCTAGACAGACAGAACACATGAGTTATATGAAACAATTATACTGCAGAAAAGAAAGAATTATTTTTTTAACAATTGCCTAGAGGGTTGGTCATGTTATTACTGTTCATCTGCTCTTCAGTGTACAATCTGCTCTAATTGCCAGAAGCAGCATCTTTGGAAGAAAGTTGCTCCTCAGGTAATGAGCCAGACTTCCTAATAACAATGGTTACCATTTAATCTCCAGCCACATATCACTTCAGATCCCTTACATTGTTCTCTAAAGGAAGATTCTGTGTGCTTTATGCAACCCAAAAAATCCACTATTCCTTCCCTGATGGCTTGCTGGCTGCATTTCCCATCACTGAGGTTCTTCAGCTGCAGGAGTTTACCTTTTCCTCAGCTCTGGACCTGGCAACTGCCCTCACCTGTCATACTTGTAGAAATTCTCATGCAGTCAATAAACAAGAATTACTGGGGGTTTTTCCTCAGTTTTTTTGAAGGGGTTTCTCAGAGCACAGCTAATAGACAGAGGAACAATCTGAATAACAGTAGACAGAGTTCAGTGAGGATACCCTCTCAGGCAGTGGGAGATGTGGGCTTAGGATCTACCTCCAGACAGAAGGACCTGGTTCCTGGGAGCAGGAGGGGTAAGAGGAACTTCCTCTGTTGTTGAAGCTGCTCCAGTACTGGGGTGAGTGTTTAAGCCACAGAGTTATTTTAATTGTATGTAATCAGGGGCATATCTTTCTTGACTACAAGGTTTTTGGCAGATGAGCTTATTACTTGCAGTCTGAAACCAGAATTTAATTTTTTTTTTTTACAAGAACCCATGGAAATCACTAGGGCAAATATGGAGACAGGTGTCAGATGAACAACTGTTTCAAAACTATCAGAGGCACATAAATTATGGAGCAAGATATCACTGAGGACTTGGATAGTAATGCCTGAAGTTGCATTATTGATCCTGCCCTTTCCCAGTTTGGCAAAAAGAACTAAACCAAGTAGCAGCCACCATGGCTAGGTTTGTCTGCACACACAGTTTGACTACCTAAGCTCCCGATTGTGCGTTAAGACAAGTATCCCCTCACTACCAACTCTGTTTTTCTCATTTTTATTGCAACTAAAATATCTCCAGTTGTCCTGAGAAATACAGCTCTGTGGTTATTGATCCTTTCTAGGGTTCTAGGAAGGATCAATAATCTAAATTTATAAATGGAACATTGTAGGATTGGCAGGGGGAGCCCAAAAATAAGTAGTTATCTCTAATGATATTCAAGCATTTCTGCCTGCAAGAATGTATAATGGTTTTGAAGTCAGACATGACAATAGTCGTGATATACTATGCAAATAGTGTCAAGCCTACTTCCATTGACTGCAGAGGAAAAGACTTAACTTGAACTGTTTATACTAACCCTCCTACTGACCAAAAGCCCCTACAAAACTAACATGCAATAAATAAGTGTTCCTGTGAGAGGTGAATAACTGACAGAAAAGAAAAAAGTTTAAGTAACATCTTGTCAATAACAGAAGGGCATCTGAAAAGAAACAGATCAAGTTCTTCATATCAACAAGGTTAAAAAAATTCCATAAGGTAACAAAACAGACCTGTGCTGATGAAATGGGTAATTACTGACAACGATTCAGATGCTAATGATAGAGACTGTGTCTCTAAGGCATATGCACACATCTAGGCCATGATAACTTTCAGCTTCCTCTTATCGCATCAAATTAGCAGTAAAAGGGGTTCCCTAGTGATTCTTTTGCAGAAAGTAGAAAATAAGAATCTGAGGGAGGGAAGCAACTTTTGATTCAAATACAACCTCTCTCAAGGAGTAAGGCAATTGTTGGGAAGAATATATGGATTGAATCAGGCTGTAAATTTTTCTTTTGTTTTTTTAACTCAATGTCTTGAAGAGCATTCTGAATATTAAACAAGTTAGCTCATGTTACCTTGGCCAGGATATTTTTTTATATTCTATATATGGGTAGGGAAGAAATACCACAACCTGAGATCATATTGTATATGCCAATATTTCAAAGCTTGATCAAGTAGTGAAGAAGAGCAAAAGTAGAACTGAAGAAATTATACAAGGAGCCAGGTATTTGTGATTATACACAGAAATAGTTTTGTTTGCACTTATTTATTTATACTGAAATAAAGGCTATCACTTTATCAAAAATAACCTTAAGAGTTCCATGTGACAGAAGCTGAAAAACATCTCTGCTCATGAGGCATGGCAAAAGTCTTCAAGCTGATTGTGTTTGGGAACAATGTTTAGTGGGAAACCCTGCAAGTATTTGCAGGTAGCCCACGATAAACAACTGATTCACTGCTAGGTATTACAGGAACATTTTAGTTGTCTTGTTTTCAAGTACTGTGACTTTTTCTTCATTTTTACTTCCAGCAGGAAAGAATAGAAACTTGATTATACTTGGGTTTTCTTTGTGATTTTAAAGGTAACCATTCCCTGAAGCAGTGAGTCACAATGGTTAATATATTAAAGCAGAAGCTACTGCTTATTCATGCACTGTGTCATAATGTAATCATACTCTTCATCCCTTACGAAAGGAAGGAGAAACTTTTTTATGGTTATAGAATCCCCTATCAAAATCAATGATTCCAGGATCTGCAGAACAAATACAACTGGCGCTTTATATGTCAATTAGCTGCTATTCACTACCTTTCTCTAAATCATCAAGATGAGCACCAAAACTGCTCAGTCAGTGCAACCAGCCAATTGCCCTACTTGAGTGAGTAATTACATCACAGCAAAACTGTTAGGAATAGAAGAGTTGCTGCAAGATGGAAGAACCTCATGAGTGATTTCAGTGTTGCCCATCTTTTACTATCATAGCTGCTGACATAGAAAAACATTCAAAAGACAAATTTTGAAATGGGGAAAATACGAATTAGAACTTCAGCCCAGTCTTTTATATAGAACTTGTAATTTACTTGGCCAACTCACTGTAAAATGGTAGCAGAATTTTAAAGCTAGCAGGTTTGACTGCTTTTCCTAGATTGCAGCCACCCATGCTTCAGATTTGTCTGTGTGTAAGGCACTTGAATTTGAGAGACTCACTAACTTTCTTCAGAATCATAGAATCGTTAAGGTTCAGAAAGACCTCTGAGATCAGCTAGTCCAACCATCAACCCAATACCTCCATGCCTACTAAACCATGTCTCGAAGTGCCACATCCACATGTTNCTGCCTTTCATGAACCCATGCTGGCTGGGCCTGATCCCCTGGCTGTCCTGAACATGCACATTGAGCTCGCCCAAGGTGAGGCGCTCCATAATCTTCCCTGACACCGAGGTCAGACTGACAGGCCTGTAGAAGGCACAGCACAGCTTGATGCTGTGATGGCACACAGTCTTGAGCCCTAAAATTAATCCTCACTACAGCAGTGCCACGTACAAGCAGTCCACTCTGCAGGCATAACTAAGTTGTCTGGTCCCAGAGTGGCAGTGCTTGTCATCTGTGTGACTGTGGTGGCTCTGTGGTGGTTTGCACACCCTGGGTAGGGATGTCAAAACTTTTTCATGTTATAGTACCAGATCACTGTAAGGAAGTCGATAACCACTGAGCCACTAGTTTATCTGTCTCCCTCCTGTACATTTAGTAGATAGCATCACTGTAACATTCCTCATTTTCTATGGCATCCTAAATATGGTTGTATTACTTTCTAGATAACACAGATGGAGATAAAACTCTCACTGAAAACACAGTCAGACTAACCAATATGAAAGTGTGTAGAAAATTGCTAATCAAAAACCACCCTTCATGAAATACAACAGCTTTGAATGTCTTTTCAGGTAGCAGAGTACACATAGACTAAAGGAAAATCACAAGTTTCAGTTTTAGATTTTAATGAAGTCTAGTTCTATATTTTATTACAATTACTGTTGCAAGGACTCATTTATGGCACAACATTCTTCCAGGAAGAATCACAGCTTAATCGGTCATATGTCAGAAGGCAGACATTTTATAGAATATCTTCTTTAACAGACTTTAAAAATATTTTAATTCATGCTAATAACTTAAAGAGCTGAAGTTTTTCCCTTTAAAGTGCTGGACTCTTCTTATACTGTTAATATCCAAATGCACTATGTAAAAATCAAGAAGGAGAACAAAAGAATAATACAGTGCAACAAACTTAAATGAGATAAGACTAATTCTGAAGGCTGCTCAATTGAATTATGAGGAAAAAAAAACAAAAAGAAACAAAAGAAGAAAATCATATCTTCATGAGATTTGGTATGAGAATAGGTTTTGTGTGAAACAGCTATAATCTGTTACTCAGGGCTAAGTATAGCACAATCTGTACCTTTATGCTGTTTCTCTAGGCAATATTGCCACAAATAATAAATATAAAGAATAAATATCTCTCATTTCATCCTTAGATACATGCACTAAGATCCTGATGCGCTGATAACAGAAGTTTTGTTAGTGACTGTAATAGGCACAGTAGTTTAAGGTCAAAAGTTTCTGTACAAAGATCCAAGACAACCAGCTGAGACTTGCTGAAATGCATAGACAAGAGCACTTCACTAGGAAAATACTCAATCCATTTTTAAAACCTGTCATTAATCTATTTTCTGGAGGGATTTTGAACTGTGCCAGCTATAGTTCATGTCAAACTAAATTTGGATTATACTATCTAAATATCAACAGAGCTTTACAAGCTATTTGGTTTTCATATGTTAAGTGGGGTTTTGTGAGATATCACCTGGCAGAGTACACTGGGAGTTGTTACAGTTGGGAGCTTTTTTTTTTTTTTTTGAGTGAGCCTGTCCTCCTGTGATCAAGAATGCTGGCTAGATTTCTAGGACAAAGTTTTCAGCTAATTGTCTCAAAATAGAGACAGAGGCTGCGCTTTGATGCAGTTGAGAAATCCAGAAAAAATGACACCATTTAAAAATGGTAGGAAGAAGAATAGGAAAGGAATCTGAACTAACGCACTTGTATGGTTGTGTTGCCTCTGCTCAGTCCATGTCCATTCTTATTGTCTCCCTATTAGGCTTCAAGCAACTGGACAGCCAGATTATTTATGAATGAAATAACAAAGGCCTTTAGCCAGATGATTTATGAATGGAATAACAAAGGCCTTTCACCTCCAGGTCATGGTCAGATTCAGCCCACATTATCCTGAATAACGTGGTGATAACGTTATTCACGTTTGGTGAACCGAAAGCATGTGAAGTGCGGTTTGGTGGTACCAGTCCCCTGTGCTGGCTGTCATGGATGCCTTTAAT
Organism: Scopus umbretta; assembly: GCA_013400535.1. Classification (NCBI taxonomy): domain Eukaryota; kingdom Metazoa; phylum Chordata; class Aves; order Pelecaniformes; family Scopidae; genus Scopus; species Scopus umbretta. The sequence goes on along the minus strand of VZTL01020408.1, from coordinate 27,879 downwards.
TAGTCGCTTAATATATTACCAAAACTGTCATCAAATGACTTTCTTCTTATCAGCCTTAAAGCAGAGGTCAGGTTACACAGGATTCAAGCAATTCTCTTAACTTACAGGATCAGAATCTCGTAAGTTGAATAGAAGCAAAACAGAGGAAACCTGTAATGCACCTCTTGTGTCACAGCAGACTTTTACCGTAGCTTAGTTCCTGGGGCAGTAAGTTTAGCCTTTTCACAAGCACTAAATTCATTCTTTAAATGATTAGAGTGTGCTATTTTCTTTCTTTTTTTTTTTTTTTTTGTTTGAAAAGGAAGTTGCTCCTGGCCTGAAACCTTACAAGCCAGGGTTCAGCTCAAAACATATTTTATGGCTGAGTGATTGCAGACCATTTAAATTAAGGATTTATAATGGAATTGCTGACACAACCTTAACTGTAGCTGTTTGAACGGCACCACTATAATTATATGAGAATTTAATGATTTCAGCTGCAGCTGAACTGACAAGCAACATAACCAAATAAACACCAGTATTTATACAGGCTATGAGTGAGGAAAAACATAGTAGCAGACCTGAGTAAATACACTCATAGGAACCTGATGGAAATTTTGGTAGGAAAAAAATCAAGAATATTTAAGGCTATAAATAAATACCACCTTAATTTCCTCTCAGAGTGAAACAGAATAGAGTCACGATGCAATTACACAGTCCTCCTCTCCCTTTATATAAAAAGCATGTGAGACCATCCGGAGAAACACAGGATGTGTTAAACTACAGACTGACGAGTGACTCATCAGTAAGATAAAAATAGATTTAAACTGAGAAACAAGAGCTGAGAGAAAAGGGCTTAGCAGAGAGTAGCAGACAGGGAAGAACTGAGAGATTAAAGAAGTTAAAGAAGGAAGTAGGAAGTACTATTACAGAACATGTGTTTCATTTCTAGCATTCTTTATTATACCATATATTAACTAGAATTAAGAACCCTGCTTAGCCAATGTTGTGCACTCTTTCAAAAGCAAAGTTGGACTTGTGTCCAAAAAACCCCTACCTTTTGAATTATGACCAATTTATTAATATTAATACTTGTATACATAACTTTGCTACACTCAGATGTTCATATAAAGCTGTTTCTAATGAAAAGCAAGTTTCTGGTATTGGGTAATTACATTTCAGTTATACAGTTTTCAGTTTTAATTGCACAAGTACCACTTCTGCAAGTACCTCTGCAAATTTACAATCCCACTTTACACCTTCAGGGTACGTTCAGTATGTCTAACACTTTCTAAAGCAAACTTTCAAGGAGTCTTCTCAAATAACACCACCTTCTTGGAGAATACAGTATATGTATTCATACTTTGTTGACCAACTAGCGTTTTCCCACCCCTTTTTTATTTTTTAAAAATTTTTAATTCTCTCCAAAAGGCTTTATCTGAGCATCTGAGCCTGACAAGAACTTATGTGCTATGTACCATTTTTTCATCAGATATCCTGATCCTCTTAGATCAATGGGAAATTATACCCTCACTGATGATACCCCAGAGGCTTATAGGATTTCATTTTGAACCCTTCAGAGAAGAGTGCTGTATCATTGACTTCAGTGATTAATAGCACCAAATCTATACTTTTTGATGTCCAATATTTCTCTATGCAACATGGAAACACACAAAGACATAAAGAATTAACAGACAACAGACTAACAGGAAACTCCCCTATTATTGCCACACTCATTAAAAAAAAAATCATATTTTTCTCTCCCATTTAAACAGAAAATATAAGTTCAATGGTCATACCCAGAAGGATTTAAGAGGCTAAAGCTGAAGTGTAAGCAAAACATAAGTATGTGGGCAGAAAAGGCTGCACTGTAAAAATATCTGTGCAAGCTGTTGCTTAAGTCTGGAAATCTCTAAATCCTGTATTTCTAAATTAAAGCACCTCAAATCTATGGTTTTGCTTTTAGTATATACTACAGCATCTTAGTATTGACCAGACTGACTAGGTTAACGTGTCTGATGTCTAAATTTAATCAGAATCCAAAAATTAGGTTACTCTGCTGCCTTCATCAGTTCTAGCTTTATTATGAGGGCAATTGATAAATTTTGATTTAGAAGGTAAAAAGTAATACACAGGAACGGTTCTTAGAACAGGCCTGGAAGGTAGGATTTCTTTGCCAGGCTGATGGCTTTAAACTGTCAGGCCATAAAGGCTCCTCTTGCTCCACCTCCATGGTTCAATGTATTTTGAATCCTACCCTACTCTGTGGCTTGGGCTCAACAAAAGTGACGGACACGAGAGTAGAAATTCTCTGATCCTTTGTCTCCTGCTTTCTTGGACTAATCTAAACCTGAATATCAGAGTGAAAACTAGATCTGGCAGCAGTGATGGAGTGAAACTACAGTTACTCTTTAATGGTGAAGAGTGTTCAATACTAAATTGCTAGCTGTACAAACAGCACTCAGGAATTGTACTGGGGATAAACAATTTAGAAGGGTAAAGGGGTAATTGTTGTCATTTGGGTAAACATGCAGATAATTGATGGATTAATATCATCACTTCAAAATTAAAAGATAATGGCATTTGCAAGAGGAGTTCACTGGCAGGGATCCAACAGTAGGATAAATAGCAAATAACAGGAGAAAATATCCATGGATTATTGACTATGATGAAAAAGTGCAATAGGGTGTACAATTCCCCCTCCTCCTTTTGTTTCATTTTTATTTCAACCTTAAGCAGAAAGGAGGCCCAAAGAAATAGGAAGATAAACATTAACACGTATGTGCTGTTTTGAACACACCACTTCATTTCTCATCCCGTGTTTTCCTTTGAACGCTTCTGACATGATGGTAAGCTTGTTCAATGAACTACAGAAAGAAAACCACCAAACTATTTAGTAAGTCAAACTACGACTAACATTAGTATCTGATTTTAGTCAGAGCATTCTTGCTATTGTTGTGCATTTAGACTGCATAGCAATCCTAAGGGGAATTTTGGCTATGCTAGCACTGCAGCAGAGTCAACATGAAAATCAGGTGAGTAATTATCCAGGCAGGACCTCGTGTCAAAATTTGCCTAGAATACTACTGCTAATACAGTCCTAAGAACATTTACTTTCCTCATTGTCTTTATCAATTTTTCAAGATGTAAAACTCATATACACAAAGAGATTGGAAAAAAATTAAAAAGATGTTAGTACTTCAAATTCTGCCTGTGTTTAAATTGAATATAAATACACAAATAAAACACTTTTCAGTGCACTTCCCATTTCTTGCCACAGATATGATTCTGTGGCCATTTAGTTTATAAACATTTTCTATCTCCAGTTCCACAATAACTGTCTCCTGAAACAAATCCCTAAGTATCAATACTGATTGATAAATATTTATTGTTTTGTTATTATAAAAATGAAGGAAAGTTCATCGCATTTGGTATAGAGTAGATGAGATATTACATGTCTTGCAATAATTTGATAGCATAGTGCAGACTTACTTTCCTTGATATCTTTCTTAATTATCCTTCCTTGATATAAAGGAAGATAAATTTTACTGGGTTTACCCTGTTTTTAATGAAACTATGGATTCTGCATCATCATAAGATTGCTATGTATTATATGTAGAGAGAAATTATATGTTTCATGTATATATGAAATACTGTGCTAACCTACTGTAGGAAAAATTAATAGCATCAGGACTTCAAGTTGCTCAAAAACATTTTCATCAAAAAACATAACACAATC